>VZTT01035117.1:49931-64033 GCA_013400855.1 Buphagus erythrorhynchus | reverse complement strand
TCGCTATAAAAGGGCGCCGGGGACCGCCGCGCCAGCCAGACGCGCCGGGGCGCACCGAGCCGCGCCACGCAGGGCACCCGCCACGTCGCTCCGTCCCCGCGCCGGGAGACACTTTCCCTGCTTTTTCCTCGCCTTTTATTAATTTTTACCCTGTTTCCCTCACTTCTTCCATCCTCCCCGCGCCGCCTGCTATGGATTATTGCCACATGATCGTCTCGCTGCTCTTCGTGCTCTGCCCGGGGCTGCTGCCGGCAGGTAGGTGCCGGTGCCGCTCCGCCGCCGCTCGCCTCCGCCCGGGGAGCGGGGTCGCAGCCGGGCTGCGGGGAGGGCTGCCCGAGGGATGCAGCGGGAGGGGATGCGCGGGTGCCTTGCCTTGCCTTGCCTCGCCTCGGGTGCTGAGCTGTGCCGCTCCCTCCCGCAGCCCCCGGAGCCGAGGTGGACGCCGCGCCGCCCCCCGCCGCCGCGCACCGCCGCGCCCGGCGCTGCTCCTGCTCCTCGCTGATGGACGAGGAGTGCGTCTACTTCTGCCACCTCGACATCATCTGGATCAACACCCCCGAGTGAGTGGAGTGGAGTGGAGGGGTTTCGGCGGTTCCCCAGTGCCGGGTTCCCCTTTGGTTAGGAAGAAAGGGAGGGAGGTGTGAAGGCGAAAATTAAGAACCATCCTGCAGAGATGGGAATGGGAGGAAGGAATAGTTGTTTGCAGTTTCTCCTACTGCTTTACCTTCCTGCTCCTACTTTTCTGACACATTTAGCAACGAGACTGTTCACCAGAAGAATGCAAGCAGGATTTGGCCACCTAGATCGGGTAGATAGGTCCTAATAGCCCTAACACACCTGCCTTCCTAAAATCTGGGCAACAGTATTTCCTTTGGGTGCTGCTCAGCAAAGGCTGCAGGATACTTTTCACTATGAATCCGAAGCAGACAAAATGCCAAAGGCATGATTTTGCCAGCCTGAATTTGAGTGCTTTTCTTTCTGACAAGTTAGGTTGGAAAAAAATACTTTGACACGAGCTGGCTCTAGCTACCTTTTACTGCTCTCTGCTGCAAATTAAAGCATCTCATGTGTTAATAGGATTATGCATAGTATCCATTTCTACACTCTCCTCACCAAAGAGTAGTGAGACGGAGGCTCACCTAAGGCTGCAAACACTGGCTCTGGTGATTTCTTCTGCTGCTGGGTTTCCTCCGAGAGAGGATCTGTTCTTCACTTTTACTGCTTTTTTCAATGTTGGCAGTAGCCAAAGTTCAAAGAGATGAGGTTTTATTGCTTTCTATTGCACAGGGAGGCACAACAGCCTTGTGAAATCACAATTAGAACGTCATTATCCTTGTCAGTAGCCATGCTAATGAATGTGTTGCAGTATCATTAGAAGCATTTGCATAGAAACTGTGACTAATGAGGCATTCCCAATCCCACAACCTTTACTCGTGCAATCAATGCCATTGATAAGATTGTTCAAAATACCCCACAGTGTTTTGAAGCCACAGAATTATTTGAATGACTTTCATGTTGTTTCTTTGATCATAGGAAGACTGTTCCATATGGTCTCGGAGGCCCTTCTCGACCCAGAAGATCACTGAAGGACATGGTTCCAGAGATGCTTGCTGAACCAAACAGCAGATGCCGATGTGCCAACCAGAAGGACAAGAAATGCTTGAACTTCTGCCAGGCAGGCAAAGATCTCTGGTGCGTCTCTTGTTGCTACTCTGTAAAAGGCAATGCATGTGAAAGGGATGGATTGTGGTGCACTTACTCATTTTGGCACTTGCTGAGCGAATACTCTCCCCAAAGCCTTGCCTCCTACCTGGGTGCTCCCACTGCTGTGATATATACTATGGATTGGCCCAGAAAGATTGCTTATTGCATTCCTTGAGAAGTGGTTGATGAGATGCCTCACCTTGTGGACTGCAGAGTTGGCATTTTTTTTAACAGCAGCACCTTTTCCCTTTTAACAGGGCTCAGTCCACTGTGGAGAAAACCTCACAGCACCGCATCAAAGCCAGCAATTGCACTGGACCCAAATGCACGAACCAACAGTTTGTTGACAGCAAGAAAATGAAGCGGTGAGTTTCTTCTCATCCTGTTGTAGTTCCCCAGAGCAGCAATAGAGAGCACAGTTCACCTGCCTTCGGGTCATCCTGGGCTTAGCTGGTGGTTTCAGCTTGAGAGTTATGGAGGTTTCAGCTTGAGAGTTATGGTGGAATCAGTGAGGATATTTTGAGGGCTTTTCTTCATGCTCTGGGTTTTTAGCTTGTGAGGACATGGATGCTGAGCTCAGCCCACTGTCAGTCCTGCGCTTGCATTCAGTGCTCAGCCATATTCCCATGGAAAAGTACAGAATACAGAAGTTTGCCTGTATTAAAGAAGACTCTTTAGTGTTACTTTCACAAACAGAACAGGACTTATGGGGGCAGGCAACCTGATGATATTGAATGAGACCTAAGCTCTGGAAGTCTTAAATCATTTTTTGAAAGTGGGGCTTACTTACTTGAAAAATGCACTCATTCATTGGAAGTAGGATCAGGTTTACCTAAAAGAAACAACACAGACAAAACAAAAAAAACACTGGAGAACTCCTGACTGGCTACTTAAGGAAGTCCAGGGCATCTATATTTGAGTGAATATTTTAATTTAATATTTGCATTGAAATTATGAATACAGAATTTCAAGTATCTTAAGTTATCCTAATTCTGAGATAGGTATAGCAGACAGCAGTTTATTAGGATCCCATGGCAGAAATCTAGACTGAGGTTTATTTAAGCAAAAACTAAGTTTTTTCACACTGGAGATGCATCTTCATTATCACAACGCTAAATGTACATTTTTTTGTTTTTGCAGGTTGGAAGCCATTGGTAACAGTATCAAAGCTTCTTTCAATATTGCAAAGCTGAAGGCTGAGCTCCAGAAAGGGCGAAAGCTCAAACATAACAGGGCAAGCAGGAGGCAAAGTGTCCGGGAAAGCCTGAAAGCATCCTAGTGGGAAGATCACCTGAATCCTTCTCCACAACGCTTGCTGACAAAGCACCACAAAAACTCTGTCTTGACTCCAACATTCCATGATGGCAAAGGGCCTCTCTGTCCAAGTGTTTGCACAGCAGAGCAAAATGCTAAGGAAGTCCTGTATCTGGAGATATAAAGACAAAGGATTTTATCCTATTTTGGAATTCAGGTGGATGGGTAGAAGGGCTGAAGGGAAATCTGCAGTAACATACATGAAAAGCCATCTGTCTGAAGAAACATTTGAATACTGCTCCTGGAATGTTACCCATTGACTGAGTAGCTTTTGGGGTCTACATCAAAAGCATCTTGCAAGGAAGACCTCACAGATGTGCTTAGCAAGGACAGAAAGCAAGATCTAAGTGTACAAACTTCAAAGAACTCTACCTTTTGATTAAAATGCAAAAATGAAAGCCACAGTGCTACTTTAATCAGGATTTACTGCATATATACATGTCTACCTCGCATACTGTTTGTTGCACTCCTGCTAGAGTATTTTTACACCTTGTTATTGCCTTTACTAATCAGCTGCAACCCTTTGCCTTTTTTCAGAAGTCTAGTTTACTTGTACAACCAGAGTTATCTGAATGTGGGTTAGGCACTCTGGTTGTTTGCATATTCAAAGTCCTTTGGCTCTGGATACCAAAGGACCCTTCAACACAAAATAAGAGTTAGAGGACACTACTGAGTTTCCCATAACAAGGATATTTGGCCAACTGAAGTTCTAATAATAGAGATTGTTGTGTCTTATATGCTACCAAAAATGCACTGAAGTGGGGATGTACCAGAGGCTGTTGCAAGATTTATTCAGGGCCTTGTTTGGTGGAAATGCATTGAGACAAAGGGTTGTTTTGAATTAAGTCAAAAGGCTAATATTGGGTGAATGTTTATAGCAGTGAATTTGTTCACATTGTTGAATTTGCAGACAAGTTGAATCTTATGTGCTTATTTTTGTGTCTTGTATTTATATTCACACAAGTTCTTCATTATATTTACCATGTTGAATACACATTGAAGTAGGCCATATTGGTCTATGCATGTTTTATGTATTTCTGTATGAAATTGGGAAATGCTTTATGCCTATCAAGGTAAATATCTTCAGAAATAAATATTTTTAATTACTGTATTGGCTTGTTTTTCCTTGGTCTGTGGCTCTGTACCAATGGAAATAGATTGCCCAATTACAAAGCTGACCCGGGTGAAGTGTATGCACAATTGCCTTTCTGTCAGATAAGCCACATCACAGAAATCAAAGTTTGTGCCAGATGTGAGACAGCAGATGACAGCAGATGTTCTAGCTGCAAGGTTGCTCATCAAATCTTCATGGCAAACTCTAAATTGGACAAATTAATTTATTCTGGAGCAGTCGTTTCACATGTCTGATGTAGATGTACTATAGCATTAAAATATGAGTATTAAGGATTTGGTTATAGATGAACTAGAGAGGAAAATGCACACTCTGAAAAACTTGTGGGCTGTATTGAACTAGGCAATGTTACTTATTACCATGCTATACTAAAATTTTCATCCCATTCCATGCAAGGTAATGATGGAGATGTCAATAGAACCTCAATGGGGCCCAAGTTCAGGAAAGATCTAGATCAATAGTTAATTTTTTTACATTTCCAAAATATTGGCTTTAAATTATTATATCTAGAGACTTAAAGCAAATAAATAGATTTAATCATCTCTGATCCTCTAGGGGGAAAAAAAAGCACATGAGTTAATCCAAGGATAAAACTGAGTGGTTTGGGTTTTTTTAAAAACAGAACTTAAGAAATACAATACAAGGAGTGTGACCCAAACACTGAAGTAGTCACCATTGAAAATTTCTGAAATTGTTCTGGATTTCTTGTCAATATTCATAACATTGACAGTCAGGCCCATGTAATGCCTCCTTCACACTGCTCTGCTATGTTTGGAGCAGTAATTCAGTGGGGAAATGACATTGCTGGCAATCCTGGCCTGACAGAAGTGCCTGGTCCAGACAGTGGGAAGGAACTGTGAGCCTCTGTGCTTCTGCAGGGCAGGATGCAGCCCCTGGAGCCGCCCTTTGATCTCTGCATCACCGGCACTGACTCCTCGGGATGTGCCTGGATCAGTGACCTCTGTCAGGAATGAAGAGACCTCACTAATTGTCCCTGGTTTTCCATTTCTTGCCCTACCAGTGGTTGCCTTTGGCAGGGAAAATAAACAAGCAAGTAGTTGAGATGCTGCCTCTCACTCAGCCAAAGTGGCAGGCCAGCAGCTGGTGTGGGATATCTCTGACAGTGAAGAGGCTGCGCATCAGCATCCCCACCCCTGCTGCTCCTGTTTTCTCTCCCAGGAAAGAGTGTGAGGAGAGGATCAATTCTGGGAGTGGGGAAGCATTGTAGCAGTGTCTGTGCTGTTATTAAGGGTGGTTATTTGGATTTTGTAGGTGGCTGGCCTAAATGATGCTGTGGGTGGGCTTTAGTAGCCCAGACTACTGGATATCTGCTTAAGAGATTCTTGAGAGACCATCCTAAAAATAAACCTGTTCCTTCTAAGGTTTACTGTGTTCATGCCTGGAGCTGAAAGCTGGCTTCCATTCTCCTTTCCTTCCCAGTAAACAGCATCTGCTTCTTGCTCATGCTGCAGCTTTGTGTAGTGATGGGCACTCACTGACTTTTTGGCATGCTGTGGGTTCAGCGTGGTCCCCAGGGTCATGCAAAGTAAGAGCCCAAGCCTCAATGCAAAGAGCACGAGTGGGGTAAGATGCCCTGGTGGCAGAGGCTTGCAGGCTTTGGGAAGAGTTGCAGGAGCTGTTTCATGCTGCCCAGCTGGCTTCAGGGACCCGCTGGTGTGCAGAAAGGGTGGAAGGGGATGCACTGCTGCTTTTGAATGCCTCCCCCCCCCCCCATTTGACTTGTGGCATTGGAGCGTAAACTGCAGCTTACCCTGGTTTGCATTAATGAGCTAGACTGAAAAAGCAGAGTTCAGCAGTCTGTTTGTCTCATTGAATAAGCAAAAGGGAACATGAGGCATTTTATCTTAACTCTGGCTCACATACAAGTACTCAGGGTCTGTCCCAGAGGTTTGCTCCTTCTCAAAGCTCTGTGGGAGAGAGAGATTCAGTAACTAGAGCTAGAGCCCCTAGTGAGAAAAAAGAGGCATAATATGTGCTGGGATTTATGGCAGCGAGCACAGAGTAGTGTAAAAGTACATTCTTACTTATAATAAACGACCTGAGTGAAAAAATATTCTACCTGAAGCCAAAGGAAACATTGTGCTGACTGCAGAGGCAAGGCTGAAGAGTCAAAGCTCTTGGTCTCCTAACTAGAACTAATCTCACTGCTCTGAAAAAGAGAACCTTTCATGACCATGATCTATCTCCTTTTTAAGTGAGAGGCTCTTCTAATCCAGGATGAAATTTGAGAAGCATAAAGGGAAGTGTATAGGGATGAGGGACACCACTTTCCAGTGTGGCCCAAAATACACCTGACATATGACTGAAATTCCATCTCACAACAAGAGCAAGGAAAAGCTCCATTCCTGAGCTGTTATCAAAGTTCTCTCCTCTGATTTTTCCTGGGTTTTCTGGCCATTTCTGGAGTTGGAAAAAGTTTCACAGGAAAAGACAACTATTCTCCAAAATTAGGTTTGCTGTACTTATTTTTATTCAATACTAACTGTAGTTCTTTCTTTCTCAGCTGGTTTATTTTCATTTTCTCTGGATAAAGGCTGTTTTGACTATAGATCAAAACAAGGTATACAATAAAACAAAGCTTTGACGTGTGAGTCAGGCTTCAAGTCAGGAAAATACTACAATGCTACTGAAATTCTTTCCATCTTATCTACATAATTCTGACCTAATTTTTCCAGAAATGGCAACTCTAATCTGTACCACATTATCATGAACTGCCCCCAAATAATTCCTGCAGGATGTCCTAATGTTGCCTATAGAAGTTACCAAATACCAGCTTCTTTGTTCATGTTTCCTTACATTAGGATAAATTTAGCCACCACAACACATTTCTATATTTACAAACACAGAATGAGCTGGATAAACCACTGTTTGAATGCTATCTGGTGTTTACCCCTTTCACACTCAACTGTTTGCCTCTGTGTATATAAAACCATATCAATTTTTATTTGGCCTGCATCAAGGCACTATTATTAGGCTCCTCGTGTAGAAATCCAGCTTCTCTCCTCAGCCAATATCTTTATTTAATGTACTGTTCTTCCTTCGTGACCTAGGAAACAAAAGGACCGACTTTTTGATTAATTAGAGGAGAATGCTTGGAAGCTGTGGTGCTAAGTGTAAGTATGCAGAGAGACAGAAAGCTGCAGATAAAGTACAAAGATAGTGGCAAGATCGTTTTTCCTGAGGTAAACATGGTTCGAATGACATTTCAGAACCGTAGCCAGAATGAGTGTTCATGTCTTTCTTTATTTTATATCTCTGATCAAATCTGAGCTAGGTGAAAAATGGTAGGGAAGCCTATTTTGCTCAATATGGTTAAAACAATCAGTTGGTATGTCTTAGTGCCTGGGACAAGTTCCTCTGCTCTGATCAGGTCAAGGAGACCTGAATTCTGCCTCAAGTCCACTGGGCTGGCCAGCCAGCCAACAATTCCCTCAGCTGTAGAGGCATCATTTCTGCCAGTGCAAACGAGAGCAGAATTTGACCCAGAAAGGATTCCTTCTGTCTGGTATTGCCACACCAGGGACAAACAGACACTGGTTTGCTGGTGCTAGCACAGGCCTTTAGTGGCTCTTGGTTTTCTTGGTCTGGGTTTGGAGGGGTTTTGTTATTGTTTGGTTGGGTTTTTTTCCTCCCTGCAAGCATTTGATAGTAATAAATTAGATAAACATTACTTTGGTAAGTGATAGGGCAGTTTGCCTCTGGCTCAAAAAAGCTGCATTCAGAAATGGATGAGGCCCATGGAGTTTGTGGTTTCATTGACCTCTCCAGCTATTTTGGGGGCTACAGAAATTATTTGAGTTCATCAACTGTAATTCAAGCCCACACTGTTGTTGTGTTTTTCCCTCCAAGGAAATAAAGTAATAAAAACAACCCTAAAACTAACTTTTTTCCTAGCTAAAGGAAAAATGTATGTTTGTGCCAGTCACCAGAAACAAATCCAACTTCTAATCTGGCAAGAAGAAAGCAGCACTGTATTTTGGTCGTATAGGTCTGATTTACATTTTTTGTCTGCTTTCTCCATCTCTTTTCACAAACACAACTCAACCCAGGACTTGATGTCCATCATGAAAAAAAGAAAAGGAGTGCTCTAAGGACTTCTTGTGCAAAGGTAGCCAAGTGTATTGAACGTTTGGATGGGCAAGAGCTTCTTCTCTTGTCACCTTCCTTTCAGTCTTACTGTTGCAAAAGATTGTTTGTCTTTTGTTTGTCTTTTGTTACTTATTTTAATCTTCTCTTATGTCTAACTGGAGTATAAAGCAGTGATATTCACAAGCTAGACAGCAAACTAAAGTGGACAAAAAGGTAGGACAAATGGTGCATGCCCTATTCTTATCAGGAATGTGCAGGCCTTTAAGGTGTGTATTTGCCTGCGGGAGGATTTCCCTCGAGCAGCATAAACAAGCACAGAACGAGAACCGTGAACCATTATATGCTGGAGAGGTGCCTTGAGAGTGCCCTGTGGGTTTTTCCCTTAAGATTGTGCCTCTCATGCCCTCGAAGGAGACTCTCTTTCCTCACACATGGGCTGCCCAGCACATCCATCTGGCAGCTGACTTCATTATGCAGCAAGGCAAGCAGGAATGAAAGAACCCATGCTGCTGGAAAGAGGGATCATCTCTGGGCTGGTCAGAGCCTGCCATGCTCAATGCTGCTGCCAGCGTGCCTTTTGGGGGACAGGAGACGGGGTGACTGCAAGTCAGAAGCCACATCAGCAGCCCTGATCTGTCCTCTGGAAATGCCAACGTCCCGTCCCCCATGGCTGCAGGTTCACCATGGGGACTGCTTTGCTGTGCCAGCTGCTCTTTCCATACGTACCATCTCAAAATGACCCCACAGGTCTTACCAGTGCCTTACAGCAGATCTATCTGAGAAAGCATCTCAGCTGGGAGTGCTGTCCAGTCAACCCAGCTTCCCTATGGATGGGCTAAACTGGCATTATTCAGGAGAGTTTGGAGGAACACCATTGATTTCACCAGCTGAAATGTTTTATTGTATCAGTCATGTAGCAATAGCTTACAGCTATGAAATCCACAGACACCTCAGCAGATATCCATGTTTCTTCCATGTTTTCATAAAAAGAACACTTTCTTAGTTTTCCCAGAAATTTTAATCCATTATCTTTCTAAAATCTTATGGCTTTTCCTGAGGACTTGGCCTGCTGTTTTTCCTTCTGGGTCTCTGCTCACCATTATGTCATTCTCGATACACATCCAGCTGGACACTTTGCAGCTATGTGCTTTCCAGTGGCTTCCAAATGTGCATTAAAGCTGTTAATTTAATTTTACTTCACCCTTAGTCTGCTTCATCATGAGCACAAGGACGTCTTTCACCTGGATGAAAAGCAAATTGTTCATGAGTGCCGTCCTTTGCCCTGAATTGGCAATAGATTATAAATTGCTGGTTCTGGTGTTGACCCTTTAGGCAAGTCAGAAAGTTGGCTAGATATTACTACATAGAAAAAAATTATTCTTTGAACTAACCACTTTCTGCTGAGTAATTATTTTTCTCCAAAAATGTTTCTATTAATGTCTATACAAGCACAGGTTCAACTTTCTAAGCAAACTACAGTCTTTCCTTTATTTTCTGTGTACACACAAACATTTCTATACTGTCCCTGTGACCAAACACAACTTTTGCGAGCTGCTTCTGTATGAAGCTCTGATAGTAGCTGTTTTTTTCAGCTTGTGTTCTATGAACATCTGAAGAACCATGAAATGTGATTAAGGGATGCAAGTTCATATGTGCTTTAAAACAACCTGCATATGTGAAATTCCTGGCACAGTTTGCACTTCCACTGGAAATTCTTTGGTGGCCCACATCATAAATTAACTAAACTGGTTATTATACATGGAAAGTAGATTGGAAAAATAAAGTTGCAAAATGAAGCTGTCAGCATAGGAAAGTGCAGGATTGAGTTCTGACACATAGCAAATAAGAACAGTACTGTTCTTAAAAATATCTGATTGTATAAGTACATTATCAGGTGTATGTGATCAGGTACATCAGGGGAAATTCAAGGCATTTACCAGCCTGGTGTGTGTACTTGTAGACATGGAAATGTATCCACATGCAATGTACTGTATTGCAATGAAGGTCTTTTCAATGCTGTACGACACATTTTAGATCTACTCCCCATTGCCAGAAAAGTCCAGAACCAAAGGGCTCACCGCCTTGATATCTATATTTTTTATTACCACTTAAACTGGCAGAATTCTGGTCAGTGTAGTCAAATTCTGTAGGTGCCCTTGCAAAGGATGTTTTGCAAAGTGTGCAGCTGCTCTTAGTACCCAGACCAGGCAGTGCTACACAGAATGGTTGCTTTTTCTCAGGCTTCTTATCTGTTCAAATCAGCTCTGGCTGTTAACATGGATTTTTTTTGTACCATGGGGTCTACAAGGAGAGAGTATATATGCCTTCAGTTTTCCCCCTCTGGATAGACAGCACAGTTGGGAAGCTCTGAATGGTTTATGGGCTAATTAAAAACAGACCACAGGTTTTGGTTGTTGGTTTGGGTTTTCTTTTGGTTTTTTTTGGTTTGTTTTTTTTTCTTCTTGTTGTTGTTTTTTCTTTTTTCCTTCTTTTTGCTGCATTCCAATTCATTTAGCTTCTCAGCAGGGATTTGACAGGAACATTGTTAAGGAGACAAAGAACCTACGGCTGGGGTGACATTAGTGTGCTAAGAGATGCCTCCTTTTCAGCTGACAGCCTAACCAAATTGGATCAGGTATCGGAAAGACTGATGGAACACTGGAGGACATGAAATATTTAGCAAATGAGTGACCTGCATATCCTACCTGGCCTTGGCTACAGCCACAACTTTGCAAGGGAGCTGATGCAGAAATAGCCTTCTCTCTCCACCTGACAAGCTCAAACAACTGATAAATTACCAGAACTAATTGTTGCCTGACAAGCCTTTGATCCCTGGAAGAGTCAATTTATAAATGATGAGCTCTTTTTACATGTCACCACTCATGAAGCTGTTGAAATAGCTATAAAATCAATAATCCCTGCTGTCTGGCTATCCTTTAGTTTTCTTCCATTTATTCAGGAGACAGTTCAAAGTGTCTGCAAATGCTCATTTCCGTCTTTTCCCAGCACCCTGCCCAGAGAATGTCAGACATTGCTGCAGAAATGAGGCTTGAGAAGGGGAGAAGGAAAGCATCTGAGAAGCAGGCCAGTCTAGATGAACACTGAGTAGGAAGCAGGACAGTCCCCACATCTTACTCTCAGCCCCCTGAGATGGTATCTCCAGGAAGAGAAAATTGTGAAAACTAGGGCAGAAAGGCAAGGTGGGAAACTTCTGGATGGTAAGAGCATGTTAGGAAATGGCAGCATCTTAAAGGTGGCAGTGGAATAGAGATCACACTTATGGCTCCAAGTGTCCAATCTCTACAGGGAGCCCAGCTGGTCTGTTTCTGAGGATATGCTGCCTCTGCCAGAGACAGAGCTCCCCACTGCCAGCACACATGTTCTTCACCTGCTGCCATCTGGTAACAGCACAGCAGAGAGCTGGGGTACAAAATTCTGCTATGGCCTCAGCCGCAAAAGTGGCCAGAGTCCACCGTGCTCAGCAATGATTTTACTTCATAGTTGTCTTCAGAGCAAAGCTGGGTCTGCTGATCTGAAGGAACAAGTCAATATTTATCCACATAGAGTCCCTATAGGCAGGATCTCACATACAGAATTTGGTCCTAGACCTGTTCTGCAAGAGCCTATCATGACCACCACATGATGGAGAATCCTATGAAATCTCATCCTCGGGCTATTGGAGCAGGTTCCTGATGATTTTACAGCAGACCCCTTTACAGAGCAGTCAGGATGCTCCAGAGGTCATATTTCACTTGTGCAAGCATTTGACAGCTTCTTTTTTATTTCTAATGAGAACTGCTAACCAGAAAAATGAAACACCACTACTCAAACCCACACACAAGGCTGGATCTACAGGGAGTGTTGGCTGATGCTTCATTTTCCATTCTTCTGGAATGGAAGATTGTACACAAATATGAGGTTTTGTTATGAGGCTCAGTGTGGTTACTCCAAAGCCATCTGTGGCCTGGTCACCAAGGCTTGTCCTCACCACAGGCAGAAGAGGTGCTTCCCAAGAGTCAAATTCCCCTATGGTATCCTCCAGACTGAGGAAGACTTGGACTGTGTCACAGAACCAGTTATGGAAAGGAATAATTGAGACATTATTAGCTTTAACTAGCTGTTACTGAGTGAATGAAATGGCTTATATAGTGAAATCTTGCTCTTGTCCAGGTAAATTCTTCACTGTCTTACCAACTGTGGAAGTTCTCCAGACCTTCAGCCTGTAGTAGCATGCAGGTGATCCATAGGGAGTCCCTTCTCCAGACCACAAAGCCTCAGGGCTAGGAAACTTGGTCTGGAGGACTTTTCTAATCACCATGTGCTCAAGGGAACTATATTTGGAAGAGGCAGCAAGACAGAGAAGTGAGAATGGTGCAAGAGTGAAATAAGAGGGAGGAGGCTCAGTCTGTACAGCCACTTGTGGCAAAGTGCCTTTCTGACATTAAGGGTCCTGTGAAGCTCCCAGCAAAAAACTGCCTTCCAAATCAAGAAGGGCCACAGTAACACACCAAGATAAGCAGAGCAGGGCGATCAGTTCAAAGTCCTTAACCTGGTATTAATTTAGTGTCAATTCAATATGGAACAATTTATTCTCGGGATGTTATTCACCCTGAAGTGAATATCATTATGCTTCCCAGCTGAGTAAAGGGTTTAGAAGCAGATATTTTCTCAGATTAGCATCCACTATGAGGCTGGAGCAAAGGAGGGTGGAGCAAAGGAGAGGTACAGCCTCTAATTTTATGAGAAATGGTTAAATGCAAAAGTCTAGGGGATCTTCTCTAAGGATATGAGATTATTCCCAAGACATCATGCCATATGTAAATGATAAAAGAGGTGAGTGAGAGCTAAGAGGACAGGTTGATATGGAGAGGCCAGAAATAGGATGGTGGGAAAAATATGCAGGAAGTATCTACTGGCAATCCTCATAGGGTAGCATTTGAGGGCTGAAACCATACTAAACAGAGGGAAATGTATTCAGTATCTGATTTGCTTAAGAGAATATTAAATTCTCACAGAAGAATAGCAGGACAGCTATTTACCAATTGTTTTCCCATAGTTAAATAACAAACTTCTGATGTGTTCCTTGAGGCAAGCAGGAACAAGATGCACTGTATGACAGCTGTACAATAAACTGAAGGTGTGGTAAAGAGCATAAAGGAAGCTCGTGGGCGGAGAAACTCATAATCTTAATCTAGCTAAGATTCTAGGACAGGCTTAATTACCATGAATTGACTCTAGGTTATCCTGAGGAGGTAGCAAGTCAGAGGGAAGAAAGAAGCAGGAGGGAAGCTAGGCTGAGGAGAATTTGATTCCCATGGAATTTTGAATAAGGCTAGCTTCTGCAGCCTGGCCTACTACCCTCACATAGCTGGGCTGACTCAAGAGGAAGTTTACCAGTTTTGACTATCATACTGAGAAAATAAAAAAAATAAATTCTTCGTGCTCTTTTCTGACTTAGTCAGCTGTTTAAAGAACTTTTCACACCCAGATGTTATTTATATCTCTTCCAGGATAATTTTTCATTGAGAAATCTTCTCTAGGGAAAAAAAAAAAGGGGGAAGAGTAAGCTAACTCAAGGACAAAATTCAAGAATAGAATTATCAGAAAAGAGTAATTTTAGTGTAGTTAAAAAGGATGTAGAAACAGCACTGAGGCTATCGGTTTCAATAGCTTTGGAGTACATGCCAGGATCTCACTGTAGATCAGTTCTCACTGTACTCACTCCCAGTTTGAAGAAACCTTGTGAATGCATTCCATGTGTGACTCCCATCAGAAAGCCGGATCATTTAGACAGCACTGGCATTCCTTGACAGAGCTGGTTTAACACTATTTCTCAATTTGA
>VZTT01035117.1:13306-35017 GCA_013400855.1 Buphagus erythrorhynchus | reverse complement strand
TAAAGAAAAAAAGCACAGCAAAACCTTTAGTGTTTTATCTGCAGGTTTGCTGACCAAATCCATCTGCTTTATTTGACAAGTGATAAAGACTGGCAGGTGCTCTAATGAGATGGCTTTGGCTGCACTTGCAGATCATCCTTTGGAAACCCGCAGCAATGTCGCTCTCCAAATAGCTGAAAGACATGATTGACCTCAATGTCAAATGTGTCAGTGGATGTGTGCATGACCATTCCTGTGGGTACATGTAAAACCCCCTCTCACTGTGGCTTGCTGACCTGTGCTCCTGTCTGCCCTTTATTTTGGTGTTTTCCTCTTCCATTTTGGGTCTGGCCTTTCCTACAACAGCAATTCATGAGCAACAGCCAACATCTGAATGAAAACTTGCAAAATGGCCATATCACCCCCAGGCCTGTGCCACAAGGGGAGGGAGGAGCTGGCCAGTCCCTAGCTCTCTGGGTGCTGCTCTTACTCAAACAACAGAGTTTGTCATTTAAAAGGCAAGATTTAGGGGAAGAGGTGGCATAAAATCACAGATCCCCAAGAATAATTGAGGCTGGAAGGGACCTCTGAAGGTCATCTGCCCTGTTCTTTAATCAAAGCAGGCCCAGTTTCAAAGTTAACATTTTCAGTATCAATATTGTCTGAGAGCAAATTGTGCACCTTCATCTCTCTGCTTTGTAGGTACCAGCTGGGAATGTCTTTTCTTTCTCATAGACTAAGAGAACAGAATTATCAGGTTAAAATTAGAGCCATAGTTCCAAATTTGTATCTATCTTTTCAGCTTCTATTTTTGACTTGAAGAAGGACTTTTGTACCCAGATACTTGTTTGCTTTTTCAGATGTATCAGCTAGTCTGATAAAAATATTACCCCGTCCTGCAAATCTTGCTGGTATTCTTAGACTCTCTCAGCAAGAACATTATCTTCAGTGAAGTTTTGACTCAGCAGTGACCAGAGAATTTTTGTCCCTGAGATTACATACAATTTATCTCAAACAAGCTGCTGAAGCTGCTATTCAAATAAGCAGATAAATCCAAGAGTCAACTGTGCTATCTGAAGGCTTAAATGGTACAGAAATTAACAGAGAAACTGAAGAATAGCCTGTGCAAAATCAGCAATTCTTTGTTTTTAACATAGTTGAAATTCATTTGTCCCTGTTATCCAGCCCCTTTTTTGCTGCTAAAGTTGACAACATCTTTGGTTTGCCATTCCAAGTGAGGGGCGGGAGGAAATTAGGAGAGCAGACTGAAAGAAACAGGGTTGGGCAGGGATGTCAGTAGCAAGATGTGCTTTGTCTAAAGTTCACTGCTCTTAATTACGGTAAAAGATTAAGGGACATTACTTCATTCTAATTCCTATACTGACATTTCCCTATTAAAAGTTAAACAGCTGACACAAAAGCAATGCAATTTTTTTCAAATTTGTCTTCACAACCCAAAATAAAATAGGAAAACCTTGTCAGTTGTTTATTTTTTTACTGGGAATATTATGGGAAGCCTAGAGTAGAGACTTTGCTATACAGTCCAGCTGTTCCTAATATAACTAGGCACACGCTCCCGATTTTTCACTGCAGCGTAATCTTGCTCTGTTGAATCAAGTCAGAAACTTTAAAAAGCTCCAACTATATCACCCTGAGCAATCCTTGACCTTCACAATTACATTTTCAAATGCTTGGGGAAAGGAAAAAAAAAAACTAGGATGAGCTGTTCAGGCTGCTCTGAAAGGAATGCAGATTCCATCAGTGTCCATTTGCATCAGTCAGTGGAAATGACCCCAAAAAAATGTTCTCAGAATTAATTCCTCGAGCTTCACTTACTTGATTAACCACACTTTTTCCTGGTGCCATGTTACTATTGGTTATAATTCGGGCCAGTGGATCTGTCATGGACACAGTCCACCCTCCAAACAGTTCATAGTGTGACCACAAGAAAAATAACAGACAGGAGAAAGGACTTGTTATTGGCATTTATAGATGGGGACATGAGACACAAATGGAGATTAGTATCTTGAGGGGCAATCTGTGATGGATTGCAAAAATGAAAGATTTAAACAGTTTTGTGTACTGAAATCCCAACCTCTAGAGCTTTGCCCTATGCCTTGCACTGGTAGTAGCTCAAGGATCATCTGCTCTTGGAGAGAATGTGGTACGCAGGACAAAGTTGCTCCTCAGTCACAGATCTTCCCTCAAGGTGATACCTCTTGAAATACCCCATCACAAAAGTGTGAATATCAGCAAGAAAAATGCTTTTGGGGCTTCAGCAGGGCTATAGAGTAGGTGACCCACAAGTTCACAGGAGGATTGTCAAATAGCATTTCATTACCTGTTCATCTAGCCCCTGCTCCTTCCTCTCCTTTTTGCTCTACTTCTCCCCATCTAATGCTGATAGGAAAGCTTAGATAGAAGAAACAGGAAAATAATTGTTATTTTGCAGAATAAGGCTGCAGAATTTAGGGAGTTTCCAATTTGAAGAGCAAGTAGGGGAATGGAACTTCTTCCCTTAGTTTCCCCTCCTACACATTAAATTAAAATATTCCAAAATTCTAATAAGTGGAAAACTTATAATGCAAGTGAATTATGATCCTGAAGGACAAGGGAGAACAAAATACCTTGCTGTTCCTGGAAAACTTAAGTCTGAGGGCCAGATAACCCTAAAAACTTACACAAAGCCATTTGAGCCGTCACACTCAATGTCTAGAAATCTCTTCATCCATGAGGGGAAGAACAGTCCTATCCAGGAAAAATAATTCATCTCAGACAAAGAAAGCAACTAATGTGGAAATGAGTGGCTGGAATCCCACCACGATAAAAGTGTGATTATAATGCTATGGCTTTAAGATCTATGAATATGATCATAGACTGTACTTGTCCAAACAGTTGTGTTTTTCCTTTCAGATTTTGGCTTACAAACCTGTGGCAGGACATTATTGTTTTGTGATTAAAAGACTCGGGCAATAACCACCTGCTGTGAGCAGGAGGCGCAGGCACAAAGCACAGCCACTACCCAGTCACAGACCTTCTTTCAGCAAATGCAGCACGTGCTGAAAGAGCTCTCTGCAGATCCACTGATAGTTCCAACATTGATTCAGACTTTAAATACTGCCCTGGTGAGGGCTGCACTGCCACAACTGTTATTAAATACAGGGACTGTATTTAATGTGGCTGTCAATAAATACTGTGTGCTCTACTGACAGAACCATGTTGCCAGCCAGTTGTTAGTTAGTCTTACTTTTCATCTAAAGATGGCAGCGTGCTAAGCCTCACATCTGTTAAGTTACTAAGATACTCTTCTATTTTATATAAAAGCTGTGTTTTAGGAGAATTAGGCTCAACAATACAGCTGCAGCTCAACAGCAAGAAAATTATAGACCATGTAAACCTTTATCCCAACAAATAGGCAAACGAAATAAACCTCCTTCTCTTTAACTGAGTAATCAAACTGTAGAAAGAAGTGATAACAGGGTAAAGGTAGCAGAAGAAAAGGTGGCTGCTAAATAATACCTTGTCAAACAAAGAAGGAGACATGTGAGTGGCTACATTCGAGTTAGGAGAATTGGATGAACATGTTTGCACACATGTATGGAGGAGTAATGTGAACGGTGGTGAGGGCCATTTACTTTGATGTCTACTGGAACCCTGAACAAAAAGCAAAACAAACAAGAGATGCCAATCTGAATTTCCATACTCCGAAGTAACCTGTTACTATAGGATTTGAGCCTCCTGTGGTGTAATTCTGGCAGTAATTACATAGGAACAGCATTTGTGGTAGCGTCAGGACAAATATTACCTCCATTAGGTCTTGAACAAACATGAATCGAGAAGTGTAGGTGTTCTCCAACTCACCGTGTCCACATAACACCAGTTAATTGATTTCATTGGGTGCTATGGGCGCACATTTGGGAAACTGTGTTTTGAATGCCCTCTACTGGTCCTTCCCGGCTGCAGGAGCCCATCCTTGGGAACCCTCCGTGGTCCTAGAGGCCCAAGGAACGAAGAGAGGGAGAGTTGGCCAGAGGCAGTGCTGGCTGGGCCATGTCACTGAAGGCACCACAGAGAGGGTATGGGGCTCGGCCTTACTTAAAGAAGTTATACCTGGCTTATAATGATTTTTAATAATTCCTTTAATGCTTGCAGTTATTAACTTTTTTGGAATGTGGTTTGTCATAGAGGAGGAGGACTAAACTCTCCGACTGGAAGGAGGAGGGGCAGAAGGGGGAAATGCTGTGGGCTGAGTTTGAATGTGTCCAGCCATGGTATTTACTCCTACACCCCCCTGTGTCATTTACCTCACGGCAATTCTCCTTGGATTTAGTACAGCTCCAATTTAGAGCTTATGCCAGCAAATTAGCAATTCGGGGGCAAGAAACATTCTCTGTGAAATCTGCTCCTCTCTGGGTTGCACTTGTGTGCAAAGGCATACCCAGCCTGGCTTGGTGCTGCATGCTGGACATCTTTACTGCATAAAGAAACAAATTATCCAGGGAAGATGTGCTCAAAACTCATACACAGGCATAGCCTTCAGAGCTTTTCAGAGCTGGCCCTATTGACTCCTTCCAATAGCAGATGCAAAATCAGTCTGTATATTTAATAATTAACAGCAGTGATAGAAGTCTGCAAGGTATTTCTAAGTTAATGTAGCTGCTTAAATAAAGTTTGTAAACTAGACCTCTGTTGTTCCATCTGCTTTTTGATCTGACACCTATCTTAATATAGTAATCAGCAACAAGCAGGAGGGTGTGTTAGCGTGTTACATTTGTTAGCATTGCTACAGGCGAGAAAATACTTGAACTTTGTGAAAAGAAGCAAAACCAAAACAATAGAATAAGATCAAAGTGCAATCTCTGATGATTATTCTTTCACAGAGAGTTTCCTTCTTTTTCTTCTCGCTTTTACTGAGAAGTTTCTACTCCTGGAAGTCACCTTTAGAGATTTTTATGAAAAGGACAACACTGAAATATCAATAGAAGCATTAAAGCAATCCCCAAAAGGGACTTAATGTAGAACCATATCTGAGGACAAAATTTCTGCCACAATCAACACCAGTTGTTCCCTTTAGTCTGTTTTGCACACAGGAACTCCAGTTGTGGAGCCAGTGTGGCAGAAATAGCTCAGCAGGAAAGGCATGTGAGGCATCCACCGTGTGCACTGGAGAGTTTCGCTGAGGGTTCAATTTTTTCTTCTTTCAGATACCATACAAATGATTCAGATTTGAAGGACAGATCACTTCCCAGCCCTGCCTGCTCCTTAGCAAAGCAAATCAATCCAGAAAAGCCACAATTTTTACTAAAGTCAGTTGTTTCCATGCTTCCAGACTGGATGCGTAATCATTCTGAGACTGGGCTCACAGGCAGATGCAGTCACAAAATCAGTGGATGCTAAGTGAGTACCATACAATAGCCATCAATGGTCCATCTTGATTTTGCTGGAGAAGTGGAACCAGCAAAGTAATTACATACAAAATTTTAAGGTAGAAGAAATTGATGGTACTTGCGACTAGGACACTGACTTGGCAAGAGGAAATCAATGTTCTTTTTTCTCTGCTCTTGGCCTAACACAAAGGGGTATCATTCTATTTCTGTCTACCAAACAGGTGCTGTTCTAAAAATGTATACCACACAACTGTCCTTCTGGAAAGGGCATAGAAATCTGCTGAGGAGGACAGTATCTAATGCTAAAGGAGATTATGATTATACAGTAATCTGAGGGCAAGACTTGAGCTGATGCCCTGAGAAACACAAAATGCGATTGGTCCCATATTTCAGATCAAAATGTTTTGATGGCTAAATATCAAATACTTCAAGTGCACACCAGTACTTTCAAACAAGCTGCCATCTGAGAAGTTACAAGGTAAACAACCCCAGTAAAATTCAAAGGACTGCATTACAGAGTCCAGCAATCTGGTCAAACTATTCTGGATAGGGCAAGGTAAAAATCAATTAAGTAGGCTGTTAATTACAAGGTACATGCTTAACTCCAGATACAAAATAATGACGATGGAGCAGTAAATATAGTCCATGTGTGGGCCCTGAACAGCACCCAGACCAGGTGAGTCACATCATGCCATGCCACAGTAAGCTTTCAGATAAGTGTGGCTGCTAGTAGGAGACCAACCAGTCAAGTTCGTAGACAGTAGCTTTGCCTAAAAATTGGAACCTGTTAGAGGCAGCTCCTGCCCCCTGAGCTCTCTGATCACAGAATATGCTGAGTTGGAAGGGACCCACAAAGATCATCAAGTCCAACTCCTGGCTCTGCACAGCACCATGATGGGCTGTGCACTGCAGTTTTCAGATATATGAAAGCTTTGCCATGGTCTCTGAGGAACCAGAAAGGTTGGTAGTGCATTTCTACTGACCAGAGGGTGTACTTGGCATAGGCTGGGACGGAGGAAGCAGTGGTGGTTGCTCTTCTGCTATGGATGGAGACACAAGGCTTGAGGGGATGTACCCAAGAGTGGGAGTTGTAAAGATGGGAGTCATCCTGGTGCTCCACTAATGGAAGTGATGGCTGGAAGCCTGGTACATAGCATGGCTCAATTTGTGGTTTCACCTGCATGTCTGCAGGCCTGCATCTGCATGTTGGAGCTAATGACCACAGTCAGCTCTGATTTACAGAGAACTGATACAGTTACTTGGCTCTTGCTAATCTGAAAATGCAGGTTTTGCCTGAGCAAAGCTGTATTTCTCTGTGCTGTGAAGACTGTGAGAGATACAGAGACATAAGATACAGAGACCGTATAAAACTATATCCTTTCCTACTTTCTACAGGCATTTCCTCTAGTTCATTCAAATCAACATTAGGATTTTTTTCTTTCCCATCCCTATCACTTATGTGTTTGACTAAAGTATATTGCAAGGTGAAATTATTTCATTCAACTATGACTTTAAAATAATGAATCCCCCTAAAATTTCATCACAGAGTTAATCTGAAATTTGTCTTCTAGAATCTCATTGTCTTACTGAGTATCATGGTAAGATTTTGATTCTCTTGTTAAAATATCGTTGCTAGTACCTACCATCAGTTTAACTTTTCACAGAATCACAGAATGGGTCAGGTTGGAAGGGACTCAGAGGGGTCATCTGGTCCAACCTCCCTGCTCAAGCACATGGCACAGGATTCATCCACACAGTTCTGGAGTCTCTCCAGTAAGGGACACCCCACAACCCCTTTGGGCAACCAGTTCCAGTGCTTGGTCACCTGCACAGTAATAATTCCTCTCATTCAGGGGAAATTCCTGCCCATCAGTTGCTGCCCATTGCCTCTGGTGCTATTGCTGGGCACCACTGAGAAGAGCCTGGGTCTGTCCTCTTGGCACCCTCCCTTCAGGTATTGATAGACACTGATAAAGCGTACTCTCAGTTGCCTCTTCTTGAGGCTGGACAAGTCCAGTTCCCTCAACCTTTTCTCATAAGAGACATGCTCCAGTCCCTTAAACATCTTTGTGTTCCTCCACTGGACCTGCTCCAGGAGCTCCATGTCTCTCTTGTCCTGAGGAGCCCAGAACTGGACACAGCACTCTAGGTGAGCCCTCACCAGGGCTGAGCAGAGGGGTGGGATCATCTCCCTTGACCTGCTGGCAATGCTCTTCCTAATGCACCCCAGGATCCCATTGCCCATCTTGGCCACAAGGACACACTGCTGGCTCATGGACAGCTTGTTGTCCATCAGGACCTCCAGGTCCTTCTCTGCAGAACTGCTTTCCAGTAGGTCAGCCCCCAGCCTGCACTGATATCCAGAGTTATTCCCCCCCAGGTACAGGAGCCTGACTTTGCCTTTGTTGAACTTCAGACATTTCTTCTCTGCCTGCCTCCCTTTTACAACTTTCTGTTCAGAAATCCTTTATTGCAGAGTTCATTTTAATTGCAGTCTGAGGTTACCTGACAATTGTTGCTTGACTTGTCCTGGCACTGACATAAAGGCCCCACCTCTGGCTGAGGTATGAGACAAAATACAGTAATTCCTAATTCCATTGCAATGGGCTCATGTTAAAATGGTACCGCTGCCTTTTTGCAAGCTTTGGCAAAACATGAGCTACATGAGTAGGAAAGTTTTGTCTTTTGCCTCTTTTTTTGGAACAATATAGGGAAAGGTTTCAGAGAGAGGGAGAGCACTATACTGTACTGCAAGGTCTGTTTCTTTTTTCACTCACAAGGAAAAACTTATATTCCAAATTTGAGGCACCTAAAGTCATCTCAAAATGAATTGAAAACTAATAAATCAACTTGACTTCACATAGCATTTTGACTGCAAGTGTATTTTGTGGCAGACAGGCAATCTAGAGGCTCCATTTTTCAGGGTCTTTTCCTTTACTTCTAGTGAATACCTGTTTTTCCTTCTCTGGGTTCAATACTTGTTACCTGCTGCCCACAAAAAAAGTGGATCTTGACTAACCTATCATCATACTTGAAGCCTCAGCAGGACATTCCCCTGGTTCTCAGAAAATCTCTCTTCTCTCATGTTCCATGCGCTTAATAAAATGTAGGTATGTTGCATGGAAAAAACTAAGCACTGCAAATGGTATTTTGTCTCTTTAGTGCAGCTTGAGATGTTATTTGTCTCTTAGTATCTCAGCCATTAAAATACCCTTTGGTTGCATTTTCAGGCTTTGACTCTCACTGTGAGGGCAAAACACTCAATTTTTGGTTTGAAGTTCAATTAGCACTTTGAAAATAGTATCATAGAATATCCTGAGATGGAAGGGAACTAGGATCATTGATTCCAGCTCCTGGCCCTGCAGTAGACAACCCCAAGAATTGCACCATGTGTATGAGAGCATTGTCCAAACAACACTGACCCCAAGTTTTAATGAAAAATAGCTCCACAAGTATTGTGTAACTTCATAGGATCATTGCAGCCTGTGAGACTGGCTATTTGTAAAACAGTCAAAATATCTTCAGGTGCAATATGGGCCCTTCAAATATACCCACCACTAAGCTGTGGGTAGTTTTCATGCTTCTTGCATTGTGTGCAGGGTAGAAGACAGAGAAAGTTTAGGAAACGTTATTGCTTCATGCAATATCTTAATACACATCTACCACCCACTATGCCTATCTAATGCACTATCTACCACTTAGTAGAGCCTGATATTGCAATATAACAAAATTTAACAGCAGTTTGGAAGAAGAAAAATAACTTCTCATCTCATGAGTAGGCCTAAGTCTCTCCCCTCCCTCTGTCAGGCAGATCCACTTAAGCCCTGATTGCTCTGCCAGGTTCGAGGTGTTCACCTCTTGTTGATTTATGGTTGTGATTCCTGAACTGATCCACTCTGATATGCTTTGCATCATCTCTGGAAAGCTAAGGCTTTGTTTTCCCCAAGTCACTTGTATTCCCTTAGATGTCAACTGATTTCAGCTCAATAGCATCTGCATGGCTGAAACAATGCTGTATACAACTGGCAAAAACTAAATTAGGCCATGCAAATGAACCTTTGTGCAGTTAAGTTTATTGTTTATGCTTACAGTTGCCCTGATAAACCATAGGTGTCGGTTGTTCCAAAATTAAGCATAATACTTTGTTCCAGGTAGCAACTTGACGTAAAAAGGCTTGGCAGGTGATTAGTTAATAATATCATTTAATCTGTTTCAGTAATTTAAATATTGTCAGCAGCTGAAAAAGTGCCTATTCAAAGTAGCTGCTCTAAGGATGCTTAATATCTTGTGGACTGCCTTCAAGATCTACAGATGAAAGTTAGGTGGTATTACAATTATTATTGTTGTGTCATAAAATCTGGGTGTATACTACAACATATTTTCTATGAGTACTCATTTGAATTTGGACTTTAAACAGGCTGTTCTAGCCAACTTGTATTTCTTTCAAGCTTGCTTTCAAAACTTTTGCTGGCTGGTAAGTTTGCAGGGTATACATTTTGAGTCTGAATTCTGCAAGCACTTGCATTGTAAGTCCAGTAGCTGAGGTGGCTGAGTTTCATGTCTGAAAAACAGCAACAACATCACACAAAGTGTGACAGAGCAGAGGAAGACTGGTCTTTACACGGTGATGAAGTAGCTAACAAACAGGGGTGTCTAAACTTACCTGCTGAGCTTTCCAGTCAGAAACAAACCCAAGAGTCCCTCCTAGATTAAAGCTGGGTAAGCTTTGCTTGCCAATATTAGTTAGACTGCCCCACTGATGGGCTGTGGCTGTTGTCCTTCCTGAAGCACAGCTCCTGTGAGTTTCCTCAGCTCCCCGTTGTGCTTTGTGCTTTGCATGACCAGGAAAGAGGAGGTTCCCTGTCTGTTCAGCAAAGCATTTCTAGTCCTGCACATGCAAACAGGGTAAAACATCATAATTAGTCACACATTTCAAGCCTTTTGCTCTTTAGGCAACAAAGTCTCCATGGAGAAACCACAAGGGCTTGGCCAGAGCCAAATAGCTGTGTTTACTGGATATGCACAAACGTAGGAGGCTAGAAACCTGCACTGATGAGCTGGTTGGTTTCTGGCATCTTCAGCCACAGAGAGCTGTGGAGAGTCCAACAGATCATTTAAAGGCAGAGCACATGAGTAAGAATGTTATGTATGGGGTTTTACGGGTGTTTTTGAAACCCATAGCAGTAGGACACCAACATAATTTAGTCCCATATTGAAGCTCCACTGTGTTTCCAGCATGATACCTTAGCAGGTACCTTATATGCACTCAGAGAGTTTGACACAGTTTCCACTGGAAATAGTTCCTCTGCTCTTATCCAGTAATACACATCTGCCACAGAAAACCCTCACTGTTCACTCTTGTACAAACTATTTGCCTTCCTCCTGTAGTTTCTGTTATTCTGACCTGAACAACCTGAACAGCTGTAAATGGGTAATGATACTGTGGGAAAACAGGGGATACTGCATTGGGTATGGATGGTTGTGTGGAGGTACCCCTTCATGGCTGGATCCAGGAGTGGGTGAGCCTTCAGCTCTGCTTTTAGGGATATTCTTAAAGTATGCACAACTGAATGGTATCTGTGTGCTGCAACAATATGTACAGTAACAGAACACATACACTGAAATTGCAGCATGTGAATTGTTCCGGGTGCCTGAGCTATCTGGGAAGGCACTGCAGACTGGGGAAGCTGGATGTGAGGGAATGGGGAACAATGATCAAACCTCGGCAGAAGAACAACCTCAGTGGTGCTGCAGGTACAGGGTTACTTCCTCATCATATCAAGTTGTTCCATGGGTCCAAGTCAGGCCCTGACAATGAGAGACCATGTTCCAAGGTGGATGAATGTGTGGAGGAGAGCATGGAAGGGCACAGGGCCCAACAACCCTGTGCAGCCTGGCTGAAGGGCAGTGTGGGGAAGAGGCTGGGTTTGCACTGAGCAATGCCTCTCCAGGGAAGGCAATGGTTACCCACTGTGACGTGTCTCTAATGATGGCTGGAGGCTGAAGGCATCTGTAGCCCATACCCCACCCCGAGAATTCCCCCTGCCTCCCAGGCTCTTCCCTTTCAGTCCACGGAGGCTGCTGGAGCCTCCTAGTAATGAAAATTCGAGGTCTATCAAGTTGAAATGAGAACAACAAAGCAAAGAGGATGCCTCAGTGCTTACTCTCCTCTCCGTGGCTCTTCTGGGCTGTGGTTGACTGTGTGAAGGAGCTTCACTCTGTTCCAGGAAACCAAAAGCTGTTTATGTGAGGGGAGAAAAAAATGTGCCAGTAAAGGATTAAAGATTTAATAATCATAAGGGAAAATATGCTCTGTAATGAAGTATCAACACCAATTGACTAGTTTCTGCAGTTTTGACAATTGCCAGGTGTTCTGCAGTAGTATGATCTGCACCTGCCTGTGTTGTTTCTGTAGCACCTAGGTGCTCTCCTCCCCACCGACCTGCCCCCTGCCTTGAAAATTCCCCCTGAGAAAGGTGGGAGCATTTCATGTTTGGTATGTTGTCATGGAACCAGAAACCCCTTTGGGCAGATAGTTGTCATATTTTCCTGTTTGTACAAGTGCAGGAGTGCTCCTCGGCAGCTTTCGCCAGGGATCTGGTGGACATCTGGGGCTGTGCAAGGGATGTGCATGGGCAGGAATCTGCATGGGGGTCCCCCCTGCCCACCCTGCACTCCCTGGTACCAAGGACTCAGAAAACATGGATCTGGGCCAGCTCTCCAAAGACCTGTGTGTGCCTGCTGTACCTTGGGTTGGTCTGAGCTCTCCCACTGAAAGTGTCACTCCGTCTCTGAGTGTGTGTGCTGAGCTCCTGAGGGGCACAGGCACAAAGACCTTGGTTTGGGGGTCTCCTCAAGCACAGAGGGGTTGTGGTGGGAGTAGTGCCTTGCTGCTGGTGGTCTTTAGGAGTGACTGTAGCTCCAGTTTCAGGGGTGTATTTGTCTCCGAATGTCCTTCACATTCAAAAAAATTAATCTTTCTGATTATACACAAGTATCCTTTCTTTCTGGCATTGATTTCTGCCTACCAGACTCTAAGCACTTTTGACACTTTTCATAGAGTTTTCCTCCTTCTATCCCTGCTTCTATTAAACTTCCCATCAGCTCTGTTTGCCCCAAGGTGCTGAGACATGGATAAGAAAGAATAAGGAAAGAAGTTGATGCTGAGTCTGGATTTGGTTGATTGCATATCTATAGTAGTCCTGTCTTCTGGCAAATTTCCTTACATAATTTGTCTTTGCTCATATGTAATCTCCTGCTCCAGGGCTGATGCTTTCCCCAAGCACAGTACACCCCCTGTATTCCAACACACTGACATCCATACATGCTGGGCTACCAAAGGCTGGAAGAAGAAACTGTCATTCCTAGGACACTGTAGGTCACTGTTCCTAGAAGCTGAGGGTGAGGTCAGACAGCAGGGCAAAGCAAACATCATGCAACATCAGTGCAGGGGCTGTGTCCCTGTCTCTCTCCCTCCCAGCAATGCTATTTCACTCCTCTGCCCCAGCTTTGGCACGTGTGTCTCTGCACGGATTTATTCAGCCCGCTAGACTGGCTGTGGGTTGTTTCCCCCCACTCCTGGGGTTAGTTTCCTGCCGGTTTACTGGCTTGAATTGGTTTATTGGCCTGCCAGCTGCACGCCAGTGCCAACAGGAGGTAGCAGGGAGGGGAGGTGGGCTGGGGTGCATCCCCCCCCCAGTCCTGCGGCGTCTGCAAGCCTAGTATCAGCCCAGCCTTGCCATCTCACCACACCCTCATACAGAAAAGCAAAGGACACTTCAGCTATTCCCAAGATAGATGTCTGGGGAGATAACAACAATAAGACAATAAGACAATAAGAGCTGTGTACTGCACACAAGCGTTTTTTGCAGATAGCAGCAATTCGGATATCAGTGCCTGAAGAGCAGTGCTTAGGTCTGACTGCAATTGCAAACCCACGGACACAGGCGTGCATACCTAACTGCCTTCTTCCCCCACCCTTTGCTTTCTGTTGCACTTTACCTTGATGGATAGGGAGCTGTCTGAATTAATTGCATCCTATTATCATAAAGGTGGTTACTTTGTAACTGCTGGTAATTACCCTTTTGAAATATGCTTCTGAAAGATTGGCACATCGGTTTTACAATTACTGCTCCTTCCATCATTGTATTTCAAAAATACATGGGTATATATTCAAATTGGGGTTTGAAATCAGATTAATTGCTGTATTCTTGAGCCTTGGCCCTATATTCAGAGAGATGCATATGTTCTCAGAAATGTATTTTTAGGAAATAAGCTTTCCTAGTAAAAAGCCAGTTTATCCTTTTGCTCTCTTCCTTACTCACTGAACTGGACCAAATCTAGACTTTCAGAGGTGCAAGTTTAAGCAAGATTCAACTAAACTTCTGTAAGTGAAAGTAGCAGTAAATGGGATTTTGGTTAACAGAGAACCCAAGTTGGCCTAGATTTTTGGGGGCACTAAGATTGCCACAGAAGTGGCCAGTTCCTACAAAGATATGTGAACTGCAGTGACTTTTTTAGAGTCCATAAAAATTGGAGCATCCAGTACTTTCATTGGCAGGTTCAAGTCTGGATATACTCTCTCTCTCTCTCCTTGGTTCAGGGAACATTATAATAAATGGGTAAACTTATTTCTATTCAGCAGTACATTTATTTTCAGTAGTGCCAAATGAAAAAAGACTTTACCCTATGAAGGGTTCTAAGGTGTTTGAGAACAAAATGATTTGCAGTTTGGAATCTCTTCTCTAATGAACTGACTTCATGCTTGATTCCAAGGGGCATAAGTCCAAATTTGATTCTCATTTAATCTTAACAGTTAAAGCTAAGTTCCTAAAACTTAAGCATCTGTGGGATGAACTTTCTTCACAGTTTTCACAGACAGTCAAGTCTCCACAGGTGCTGGGTGTCTGCTCCTGGCAGAGCTGTGGCACAGGCACTCTTCAGAAGAATAAACAGGGCTTTATAGCCCATTCCTGGCAATCAGCTGCCAGCTTGAAGAGGCAGCTGGCCACCCTGAATGCAGTGTTTCTAGTGGGTTATGAGACAATAAAATAAAGCTTGTTATTAAAAGGCTAAAGTCATGCTCTGATCTTTTTGAGAGCCTGCCCGAATTGTCCATAATCTTCTGTTTATCAACTATTGCTAAAGTTCATTTATTTATAACCATGACAAATAACCCCCATGTACATTCCTCCAGTGATTTATTGTGCAATTGTTTTGCATTCCTGAAACGTAAAACAAACCATCAAAGTAAGGCAAGATGCAAGATATTAATTTTTAAGAAACAAACAGAGGAGAATAATTCCTTGAAATGGACAATGCAAAACGTAAACCAGCTGCTCATACAGTATGATAAGGTTTAAACTGAAAAGTTACAGTTCTGATGAGCTCTCCATGAGAAGTGCAAGCTGTTTCATTTTAGAATAGATAATGGTTATGCCACCTCATCACAATGTACTTAGGTCTCCAATAATTCATCATCCTGCTGTAAAGACTGGGCTGTTGCTGGGCAGCCTGGCTCTAGAGCCTGTGTCCCTCCTTGACCTGGAGTTGCAGAAAGTGATTCATGTACCCTGATCCAATTTTCTTTAGGGAACAAGAGGGCTGGATCTGGTCTTTTGGGAGTAATGTCAATGGTCCTGCCTATATAATCTCTACTTCTCCATCCTCTGCTCCTGCAACAGTATGTGCACCAGGAAGTGGATTTGCAATAAGGATACGGTAGGAAAGACATGGATATTGTACTCCTGCCTCCCAAGGTCTTGGGAGACATGTAAAACTGGGCTTGCCCAAAGCGTGTCTACTGTGCAAGGAAGTGGTGTTTTCCTTACTGGCTCTGCTTATTTCGTTTGTCACAAAATCTCACGAAGGGAAAGCCCTCAAGCTTTTGCATTTAAACGAGTGCATTGTGTTCATCCAGTAGCCCATGGCCACCCAGTGCCCTGCACTGATGGATTCATCTAAGGCAGGCTTGGGATCTTCTTCACAAGTACTAATTTTGAGAACCTTTGAATTAGTGTGACTCTCTCAGTCACACCTACGTTTTTTGACCAATATTCCACATGGACCTACATCAGATGTTGCATGGGCTGTATGGTTCCGTGGTCTCCTGGGTAAGCCAGGTCCTGACCACAGGGACAAGTGAGCAAGCACGTGGTCCTGATTGCACCATCGGTTTGCTCAGCTCCACCAGGCTGCAGCAGAGCATGGACACACTGGGAAACCTGCTGGGGTTATTGGGATCTACCTGTGAGCTCCCTGCTCTGACGCCTTTGCATCAGGCTCCAAATGGAACTTTTGTTGTACTGTCAGGTGCCCTCTCTGGGAAGCTCACCCAGCAGCTTTACCCTTGAGTGACTCTTTTCTGAAGTGCGTTTTTTGTTTGACTGTTATATTTGCAGGACCTTAGTTATTCTTGTAACCTATGCTCCTCCATCAGGCTGTGGAGATTGGTCAGAAGTCACTGGTGAAGGACACACCTAAGTCTCTGCTGGTGAAAACAGTCACATACCCACATGAAAATGCACATGAACAGGCACATTGTGGACATACACAGGTATTTTCCTAGGTATTTTTCAGGCAAAAATCCTATCGTCATTCTTTGCCCACCCTTGCTATTGTGAGCACAGCCAGTTTCTCAGGAAGCCTGTAGTGAAAGTGTCCCTGAGTTAAACAAATTAAATCACTGGCTAACATTAACGTAATCAATTGCTTCATCTCAGCAAGAGCTGAAACAATGTACAGAGCTCTAACATTACTGGAAATCTGTGAAATGAGCATGCTGTTTCTTGGTTGTTTTGTTCTGGTTAATACCAGTTGTTTAGAAAAGAAAATTCTTCTCAAAAAGGAAATCAGGAGCATTTCTCCATCCCTACCGTTGCTGCAATAACAGGAAGCAAAATTCACATATACAGAGCTTGGCAGATAAGAGCTGAATGGCAGTTTGTTTTTCATAGCTGGTGGTAAGGAATCCAAAAGAAAATCACATCTCTTGCCCTTCTAATTCACAGTGAACTGAGCCCTGAGTCTTCTGGGACTTGTGCAGACAGCAGGATGGATCTACGTAGGGATGAGAGCTGCAGGAGATCTCTCTATTGACCTGGCAAGACAGCTCTGAGACAAACAGGTCGTGATCATGGTTGGCAGCTGGTAGCAGCACCCACACAGGGTGAGCTAGGCACTCACAGAGGGAAGGCAAGAGTGGCTCTGAGCAGCTGCCTGTGCCTCACCCAGGGGCTCCTCCAGCTTATGATCTCGTGCTTTTCTGACAAAATGTCACACAATCAGAGGAGGGGAATTTTTATTTGACTGGCTACAGGAAAAGTTGCAATCCTAGCAGCCTGTCTGCTTGTTGCCTTGGCAGGAAGGTCAGCTAAGAAGAAGGTCTCCTTCCTTCATTTCCTTCCTGCAAAACCCAGCAGCACCTCCATCTCTGTAACTGGCATCCCACAGGTTACCTTGTAAACAGCCTCGGCTGAGAGATTAAGGTTTGTGCAGGAGCAGTGCAGGGAGTAGCTCAGGACAGTGCTGTAGTTTGGGTTTTTGGTTCAAATGCAGCAGTTGCATGGTTCTACCAATGCTGTCAGAAGCAAAGTAATTCATAGACTTGATCACTTACATGTCTTTGGGGGTTCAGAGTATGTTGTCCCTACTAGGAGACTCACATCTCTCAGGTGGTTTCAGACTATCTGCAGGGTTAGAACAAAGGTGCTCTGTTCATGGTTTATATGTATAAATTTTGGATGAGAAAAATGAGAGTTTAAGATGTTAGAGCTACATTTCTACAATACACCAAGTATTGTCTTCCACAACTCTCCCTGTCAGGAGCTGCACAATTCTTGGAAGTTTTCCTTCAAGCTGCTGTGTCTTGTCACTTTCTTAAGTTTTCCATCTAGTTTCTTAGGTTAGTATATAATGTTTTGTTCCACATTCCCATTCTCAGAGCCAGGAATATTATCAGTGGATTTCATTTAATCCTTTCTTTTCACCTAGTCTGAGGGCTAATCCAGGTTTCTGACAGCACGTTATTGTCAGCTGATGCTGGCACCACTGAAGTGTACACTTCTGAGTCAGGGCTTGCTCGCTGGCTGGTACCACTTGCTGTATGTGTATGATACCATGTCAGTGAAAGAAATGCAAGATTACATTTTTGGCAGTAAAACCGAAGCATTTTAAGCAACTGAAATGCACTCTGACCACTGTGCCTTCTGAGGCTGTAATAGTGGAGAGATCCTTGAACAAGGCCTCTGCAAATAGAGACCTGTAGGAACTCAGGGCTCCTGCCCCAAAGAATTTGCTGTTTAAGAAATAATGTACATCTATAATGTATGTGTCTCACCCTAAGGTCCAATCATGCAAGATATTTTAAGGGCTGAAATTAAGCCTGATGGAGCAGTGTTATTAAATGATTAGTCTGTTGCTGCCTTTAGGCTGGGCTGCATTGCAGACGTGTTTGCTGGCTTAAATGCTTTGAACCAGTTTGCCTGTCTTGACACAGCAGAAAAAATCTACTGTTTTTTCAGGGGGTGGTGGAATACTTTGAAATAACATCCACTGAGCTGGGATTCCTGTCCATATGAATTGTACAAGGTAGAAACCTTGTCTGCATTTAGAATGGGCTGTGTGTGTATATATATATGGATGGATGGATGGATGGATACACAGACTGGCAGCTCCCTGTCACTGGCCCTGAGACTCTGTTCTGTCCACTTGCCCCCTGTACTTCCAGTTTCCTCTGCAGTGTCTTCTGTTTGATGTGTTTCCTACCTGGGAATACATCTTTTACCTACTCTTCATTTACCACCATGGAATAAAATGTTTTTTCTCCCTCATGGACCATAGAAACAAGCTCCATTTAAATGTAAAAATGATGTCACAAGCAGCTTTGTTAATGAAGTTAGGAGTGCAGTACATCTTCGACCATTTGTGAAATGATGGCTAATACTCTGCCTAATACCTGGGTCATCTGAATTTCTGTCAGGCAGATTGTAGCTTAGAAAGCTGTTTGTTGCTGTGGCACATAGCTGAGCAATTCTTAACACATCTTATCAGGAAAATGTCTACAGCCAGGACATTTAATTGCTGTTGTTTTCTTTTTGAGTTAACTGGAAAATATGTCATCTTTAAATAATCTCTAGGAAGTGTCTGAGTTGGTAGTATTGTTTGTGGAAGGCAGCCACTGCAAATGTTTGGCATTTCCAGTTTTCATTTTTATTGCTTGTATATGGAATATGAGAGATGTATGTGGAAATTGCCATAGCAAATTGAAGCTCAGCGATATGTACCCTTAATGGCTTCCGGGAACATATGGGTTTATATAGATTTTCACACAGTTGACTCTCTAGATATCTCCTGCAAAAAACCAAGAAAAATATGAAATGAACACAAATCCTCACCTCAGGGCTTAGAACATAATTTCAGAGCAATATCTGTCTACTAGTAAATTGTTTTTCTAGAGTAACCAGTTTTTACCGATAGAATGATTTGGGCTGGAAGGGACCTCACAGATTCCAACCCATCTGCTATGGGCAGGGACACCTTCCACTAGATCAGGTTGCTCAGGGCTGCATCAAACCTGGCCTTGAACACTTCCAGGGATGGGACATCCACAGCTTCTCTGGACAACCTGTTCCAGTGCATCACCATCCTCCAAGTAAAGAACTTCTTCTGAATACCTCATCTAACGTGAACCTCTTGAACAACACCAGCTCTCTCAGTCTGTCTTCATAGGAGAGATGCTCCAGCCCTCTCAGCATCTTTGTGGCCCTCCAGAGTCACAAGGTACATGCTCCTTGCTGTGTGGCAGGTGTGGCAGATGAGCTTCAAATGACGCCTTCACTGAGACAAGTGCTACTGACTTTTACAGGTCTGGGAGGCTAAAACCTGCCTGGAACTGAGTCAGTGCTCCTGTAGTGATGCATAAGGTGAGCAATACCCAGCAATTCTTACCACTGCGCTGAGAAACCTCAGCCAAAAAATTCAGGTGTTGACAAGGCTGGAGAACGCTTGCTGCAAGTATCGAGTAGTTCCACAAAAAAAATTCTCAATTAATAAATCATTGGAAGCTTTCGTAGTGCTCAGTTTAACAGAATTTAAAGATGAGGGAGGATTAAGTGAAAAACAGGAAGCATCCTGCAAGAATTTCCCCCAGAGTGATGTGGGCGAGGGAATGAAGCGAGAGAGGGAGCCCAGATGTGTTTGCAGTTGAGGAATGCGTGCCTCTGAGGGGTGGTGCAAGCTCCTGATCCCTCTCCCACTCCTGCAATGCACACCAGCACTGCTGGGAGAACCCAGGGCACACTGAGGAGCAGGTGGGCAGATTGCCTTGGATTCATGAGTCACTGAGATGATTTTCTCTTATGTCATTCTTTTCCTCTCTCCACTCCCTGCAAAAAACCCTCTCCTCTGTTACTCTGTAAGAAAGGCCCTGATTTCTGGGTAGCCTCTGCAAGGGGTAGGATTTTCAGAGCAATGCTCACAAGCAACAGAACTGAGAAAGGAATGTCTTTCATAAAACATTAAAACATTTTACTGACCTACTTGAAATCATCTTGGTGACAGCAAGCTACCCAGAAAAAAAAAAAAGTTGCGTCTTTTTGCATGAACTAAATTAGCATTTTTATTTGAAGCATAAAATATTGATGAGAAACAACATCTGTACATATAAAAGGTAGTTAACCAGGGAAAACAAGTGTATTGCTTAAAAAGGGAAGCTTTACAGAGAATAAGTTATCAAAGCACAATGATGCTTGTAAAATGCCATGAGAATGAAAATAGTTTTCTTCAGCATAAGTGGAATTACGATTCTCCTGAGCCACAGAATGTAATAATACAAAGTAAATCATTCCCTCCCTTTTCATACAAGCTCTTTTCACTGCCAAAAAGAGACAACTGTGCCATGGACAGGAGAAAATAATTATTCCATGAAACTCTGAATAGCACTTTGTCTCCAGATATCAACTTGGAATTGCTGTACCAAAGAAGAGTCATACTTCTTTCTAATAATATAACATCTTTCTAATTAATGCCCATTAATCTTGTGACTCTACTAGTAGTCCCAAAACAAACAAAAAAACAAACAAACAAACAAACAAACAAACAAGTGCATTTCTTTTATTACCAAAGTGAGAGTGTTGTTATAAGAGTGGTGTGGCAGCTATACACACGATTCCAAAAGTATAGGAATGAGCAGAATTGCCCTTTGACCTTGGGACTGTAAGTGGCATATCAGTAGGAAAAGGAAAGGGGAAGTGTTTGAATTCTCTTCCCAGCCTCTAAAATACTGGAAAACAATGTTAATTCTCTATTATACTAATGTGTTTAGGGGCATGGAAAAGGCTCAGCTTAAGAACAGCAGCGTAGACAAGTGGGCCAGACCTTGATAAAGTGCCTGTATGTGTTTGCCAAAAAGTAGTGCAGTCCAGTTTCTTGTCTGCTCCCTGAGCATCTGTAGTTCCTGTTACTGTGTTAAACTGAGTGATTTTGTGGGGGGTTTTTTAGTGTTTATCTTTGAAATACCCCGTAAGTGTTAGCCTCTACAGTCAACAGACAAAAGGAGTCCTCTAAGGTGAAGGAGAGAAGTTGTGGTGGAGTAGAAAACTGAACCTGTATCTACCATATTTCTAGCCACTGTCTCACCAGATGAATTTCCTCTCTCCTGTCTTCATTTCTTCCTTTGTGGCAGCTTTTCTTTCCATGTAGAAATGGGAACTGGTAGCTAGAGCGCTTCTGGTTTCAGCAAGCCTTGGGGAGAAAGCAGTGTTCCTAAATCTGTGAAAGGGTCTGGGCACACTAAATATCCAGGATGTGCCCAGTTCCTTCACACATATACCTCTGATACAGCCTGGGATGCATCTCACAACAAAATAATATGAGAATGTCAGCAAAGGATAGGAGTTATTATTTAAACTTTCCTCTTACCCTCCTCCCTCTTAAAAAATTACACTTTCACACATTTTAATAGACATAATTTTTAATTTTTCTCCACCTAGCAAAATTGTTCTGTTGATTGAAATGACAGAAAGGAACAAAACATTTGGTGCAAAATGGAAAAATCTGAGGTATCTGGTAGAAAAGCAAAATATCTCTGCACTGACATAATCCAGTGCTGTGAACTGCAGTGTCCATGTTTCACATTCAGTCTTATACTTCTTGTGAGGTACCACAGCACACAGCCTCAGTTAAGGTGACCTGACTCAAAATGCCAGCATGGACTTAAAATCATAGCACTTCATTATTTTCAATATGAAGATTGGGGCTTTTTGGTGTGTTCTTTTTTGTTGTTATTTGTTTGTTTGTTTGTTTGTTTTTGGGGTTTTTTTGGGTTTTTTTTGTTGTTGTTGTTTGG
>VZTT01035115.1:66064-77231 GCA_013400855.1 Buphagus erythrorhynchus | reverse complement strand
ATGGAGTTAATTTTCTTCATTGCAGTCCATACTAAACATATTAGCTCCTGGGCCATCTGTGGGCACTGTGTCAGTGGAAGCCACAAGTGAGGGCAGTCAAGATAACCAATTTTTTTTTAAGTCCTCAGAACCCCACGAGGCACAGACCATAATAAATAATGTCCAGCACACAGCTAGGTAAGTCCATTGGGCTCCAGGTGAGCAGCTGGCTGATGGCTCAAGAAGTTACAGTCAATGGGTTTACATCAGGCTGGTGACCTGTCACCACTGGGGTTCCTTGGGGCTCATTTTTAAAGCCAGTGATCTTCAGTGTTCTTATAAATCATCTATATGGAGGAATCAAATGTAGNGGCTCATTTTTAAAGCCAGTGATCTTCAGTGTTCTTATAAATCATCTATATGGAGGAATCAAATGTAGGAACCAAAATCAAGCAATGATTTTTAGCCAACGATACTAAACCAGGAGGATCTGTGGATACTCTTGAGGGTAAAGAGGCCCTGAAGAGAGATCTGGATGATGAAGAGCTGAGCAGTCACCAATTGTATGAAATATTACAAGAGCAAGTGCTGGATTCTCCACTTGGGACTGGGTAATCCTGAAATTTATGTAACCCTGAAACCACTGATCAGTGATAGGAGTGGTGTAAATGGAATCAAGCTGCATTAGTGGATGTTCAGCTTGTACATGAGGAATAAGTTCTTCACTGATGTGAGAAATGAAACCCACTCCTCTTAAATTTTTAAGAGTTTTAATAAATGATAACAAGGCATAATCATAAAGCAATAGTTACAGTGTACACTGGGTGCATGGCCACAGCCAGACACACCCACTTCTTCTGCCTGCAGGTTTTTATATTGTTAGAATTGTGTTACTCCCTCAGATGATTTTGCAGATTTATTTTGGGCTCCTTGACTACAATATTGCTTCAGGTTTTTGCAGCATTCGCACAGCTCAATAGTTGCTGGCAGTCTAGGGTGGTCTTCTGATGGTCTTCTGATGCCATTTTAAGCTTGGTACTCTTCCTTTATGGTCTTCTGCTCTTCACTTATGCTATCTTGGATATACATTTTGCAATATTAATCATATCTTAAAGTACACCTTTCACAAGCCCAGCTATGTCTTGTGAAAGCCTTTTATGTTGCCCACAAGCAATTACAAATTTTACCATACTTAAAAGCAATTTGAGACTTACACTAATTATCTACAAACTACTACAATTTTATAATTAAAACAAAAAAATTATAGAGAAAGCCAACTAGTACATAACTGTTTATAAAATGGATGATGATTTTAGTCACGTTGTTTAGTTTTAGGTAGTCCTGCGAAGAGAAGGGAGTTGGACTTGATGATCCTTTTGGATCCCTTTCAACTTGAGATATTCTTTGATTCTATAAATGAAGATCCTGAAACGGAAAAAAGAAGTATGACATTTAGATCCTCCAATAGCATTTTGAACCTGCTGTGATTTGAAAAAGACAAAGCAGAATCAGTCTATTAGTTGTAGTAGCCCAAGATGTTACTTTTTCACATATGCCATATAAAATGGATTTTCCAAACAACCAACAACCCACATAGCCATAGATTTCTTTCACTCTCGTTCACTAAAAATAGCATTTGTCAGAAAATTCTAATACATTGAAATCAAAATGCTGAAGCACTTATATTAGTTTTGCTAGATTTTTTTTTTTAATATAGTCCTTCCCAGCCAAGGATGTGGACTTATTCATTCAAGCAAAGTCTCTTGTGGGACACAGGGACACAACCTTTCAGCACCGGTGTTGAACACACTCTTCTCTCTCCTGCCTTTCAGAAGATCAGGCACAAAACAAAAACAAACACTGAATTTTCCCAGGGCACAGACATTCTGTTTTGAACAGCTTTTCTCATCTCACAGAAACTGCACCCTTCCAACCAGTCACAGAAGTTACTGAATGGAATCTAGAAGGGACTTTAATGAAGTATGCAGGGGCCCAGTAACTGGGGGGTGTCAGACCACTGCAGACATTGAGAGAAAAGGGCTGAGTAGCACCATTTGGCAAACTGAAACCCATGCTCAGATCCAGGTTAAAAAGGAATATGATGGAGGGCTTCTGAGATGAGACTGGAGTTCCAGGTAAAAATCAAGGAATTTCCCACCCTGGAACCCAAAGGAGAAAAACTGCACTCATAGTTTTTCCTTCAGAATATTGTTGCCTTTTTCAACCTAAAAATGAAACCTGAGATAATTTTAGTATAGGAGGTAAATTAAAACTGGATTTTTATTTGGAGGCCTCCAGGGGAACTTATGAAGAATGTCCACTAAAACCTCTCCATGTGGGGTGAATATAGTTTTGATTGGTTTTAGGAAATTAGCATAATTGATAAAAAAACACCAATTAGGAGGACAAATGGTAATGCAATTTCCTCTCAAATTAAGCTCCTTCTCTGGAGCCCCCCCCCTTGGTACTAGCTGTATTTGTTTATGAAAATGTGTCTCAAAGACCTTGGGACTTTGTTCTCAACCTTGGTTCCCAGGAAGAACCAAGATAGGAGAGGCGCCTTGTATCCCCTGGGGCTTGGAGCTCTGGAATTTGTTTTGTCTTCCTGCCTAGGGAAAGGACACAGAAAAGTACTGAGCAAACTAGCTGGAATACAATAACAGGCTACAGAGCCCCAAATATATGTGGGAAGAATGCAGAGAACATATAAAAGAAAAAAAGACAAAAACCAAGATGGCATCATATGATGGGAAAATATCCACAGTGCTTCCCTCCCAGTGAGACAGCATAGTTCCCATGATTTTAGTACATTACTTTTTTCAAAAGCCTGCTGCAGTACTCTTTAAAGTCCATCTAGAGCTACATGTGAACAAGGGCTTCTTTCCTGCTCTTTACAGCTCAGGTGCCCTAAACTGCAAATCATTTCATGTGATTCCCTCTACCTCTCAGAGTGTACTGACCGTAAGGATGTCTTTCAGCATTAGACGATTCCTCTCTATCGCCGACCGAAAGCTCCCAGCGGTGAAATCAAAATAGCCGCCTGTTTGTAAAAAGGTATCCCAGCAGTACCTATAGTCTGGAGAAATAGAAGCAAGATAATTAACCTGAGTTTATTCAGATACCAGAGAAGCTCAGGGAACAAGAATTTTTAAGCTCTTTCTTATGTCCATATCACAGAGACAGCTTGGCCATGCATAGGTCAGCTGATGGATGCTGTCCACTCCATATTTGGAACCAATGACATTCACTTGGGGCAATTTTTTTCCCTCCCTTAACTGCAGAGCAGATCTTCAGCCAGCCTTATCTCAGCAACTGCATTTATTCCCTTAGGACAAGGGAGAAGAGAGACAATGGGAGACAGTCTCTGATTCCCTCAGGAGTGCCATAAGGATGGTATCTCTAAATCAAGGAGAATTTTCATACAGATCTGGTTGCTAAGGGTCCTGCCCCTCTTCTCCTGCACTATTTAAACATCTTTTTTTTGGATGTGGCTCTCAATCACTGCATGGAGATGGTTATGCCCCCAAGGAAGCTGAGTGGGACACAGGGCACCATAGAAGCAAGCCCGTACGAAGTTCACTAGCTCATCCCTCCCTAGTCCCAAAAAGCATGGGACTTCAACATGACTTGCCTTCAACATCCATGGCTTGAATGGTTACTCTTGGGAAGCTGGCAAGCTCCCTCAGGGCTGCGCGGTTTCTTGGAACGTGTGCGTAGTAGACCCGTGCTACGCGGATGCGTAAATTCACGTTGTGCTCCTCCTCCAGGAAATCCTGTATTATAGCACAGCAGCCCTCACAGGGACTCCAGGACAGGTACCAGGTGATGTCACAGAAACTGTAGCTTCTTGGCTCGAAGATTTGCTCCAGGAAGTACTTTTCCGCATGGCAATTCTTAAGATCGTCATTTTTGACCCAGTGTATCCAAAACCTGCCACTCCCACCCCACTGCAGGTCACATAGCAGGTATGTCTCCTTTGGATGTGTGCAGGGATCAAACTGCTGTCTCAATGCCCTCCTAGATATATACATGCTGAAACAGAAGAGAAACTGGTCACAATTTTGTTTTCAGTAGTACTCCAGTACATTAAAAAGGGTGACGGTGGAGGAAATCGGAGGAGAACTGAAAAGGGCAAAGCACGAGACAGCAACACAAGGAAAACAGAGAGGCAGGCACCAGGCAGCGTAAAGGAACTAAGGGAACGAAACCCTGAACCACTAATCCTCCCCTCCTCTACAGCTGCATGCAGAACTTTCACCGCCTCCCCCTCCCTACACCTGTCCTCTTCCCCAACAGTGGGAGTATTTCTAAAAGCATCATGACAGTTTTACGAGGTTCCTATTGTAGCCCTTTTCAATGTAGGGAGCTAAAACTAATAAAAACTAATACAAAAAATAAAAGAAAGAAAATAAAAGCACTGGAAAATAAAAGCACTGATACACTATGAAGCTGAATATTTCTCCTTATTGGATTCTCTTGCTGTTTGCACTTTCATAAGGATTAGCACAGTCAACACCATCCTATATGAGAGAAGAAGAAAATGCTCTGTGCAAAAAGATGCAACTCCTGGATGGTTATTTTCTGAGTTCAGAAAGGATCTCTAAATATTGTCAAATATAAATATACAAAGACTGCCAGTAGTCTTGAATATATCTTTTATACTCAGTAATTATCCAGAATACATAAATAATGAAGTCTCCAGAGGCACTTTGTGGCCTTTGTACAATTGCCTTATATAGAGACTTATATGAGAATGCACTTCAGATATATGTTTTTCCACATTAGAATAATTCAGAATAAATCTAGTAGACAACTGATCAGATTCTGAAGAGAGAAGCAATAAGCCTGTAACTTGTTTTATAGATTAGTACTCATTAGTAACAAAAAACAACAAACAAAAACCCAAACCAACAAACAGAAAGCACAATAAAAAACACAAACAAAGAAGCTAAAAAAGCCACATAACTCCCCATTCTGAACTAGAGACAAATGAAATCCTGCAGAAAAAGTAACTGTCGCATATTCTCTATCTGCAGGACTTACCACCTGTGTAAAAAAAGCATCTAATTTATCCAAGTCAGTCAGAAGGCTTTGTCTTCTTACCCTGTCTTCTTCCACATCCCAGCCTCCTTCACATTAAAATACATATGCACACAAACTAGTTCATAAACCACAGAGTGTGTCTCTTTGTCTTCTCCATGTAAACTCCATTTATATAAATCAAAGAAACCACACATGCCGATTTCTTTATTAGACTTTCTATTGAATTTATGTAAATGTAATAACAAATGTAAATGTCACCAAATGTTTAATTCTGATACAGGAATACCTATTTTATTATACATAATTCCTTTAGTAGGTTGTCAAAAAAAACCACTAGGAGACACAAAATTGAAGCACAGACTCAACTTTTATGCTTCCTCATTTGAGGTGTTAAAAGAGAAGCACTTTTTCTATTTATATTATGTTATTTGGAAGTTAATGTCTATTAGCCTAAATTTCTGTAAAACTCAATTCTTAGGGAACATATATATATATATATCATATGTTCACAGTAAATATAAAAAATATGTGACTGGCTGAAGTTCACCAAAGAAAATTCATTAAACTCCCAATATTCAAGCCAAGTCAGTTAATCTAGTTTTCACTGAAGGTACCTCTAAAGTTTTGGAAAGGAATGTCACGACAGATTACAGAGATCTGATTTATTCAAAGATATCTGTAGATGTTCTCATCTAATTATAACACACAAGTTAGAACTTCCAAATCTTAAACATATCTTAAGCACCTTCTTGCCTGTGTTTTGACCCCATAAAATATTGCACTCTGGACCAGCCATCACAATGGGTCCTATGCATATTTTCAGGGACATAAAGCTATTTCTTTAGAACAATCCTGAAATACTCTGATCTTCAAGACACAGACACCTTAGGGCTGTGTTAAGCCGAGTGAAATTTATGGAGTAATCAGCTTAATGCAATATGATCAAAAGTCTGCATTCTTATAAATATTTACTACAGCTATAACTTGCTATTTTTAAATAGCAGATTAATGAAAATTTAAACAACTACCAGAAGGACAAATAAGAAATTTAAAAACCATTATAAAACATTCACACACTATAGAATATATACAGAGAGGCAGTGTTCATCTTTCTCCTCATGTCAGATAAAAGAATACTTAAAGTAAATTGAGAGTTTACAGATACATTGCCCAAATCCATGCAATCACCTCAACTCTTTTTAAAAATTTTTATAGTTATCACCAACTGTCCTTCCTATTCAGCACTCTTACACATGGTACCCGTATACACATAGAGCATAACTCAAAAAAAACTATCACATAATAGCTATTGATACAAATATGAGACAAAATTCATAGTTAGCAAATAATTAAAGATATCAAGAAGAAGAAAACATTATTATTTTTCTTTCTAAATTTGGTTCATCAGTCTCATAGAGGTGAACTTGTAATCCTTTCAGAATTTGAGAGCTGCAGAGAAACGCACTGTAAAGTGTGACCAATAATTTGAAAGGTGGATTGTACCCCAAAATGTTTAGAGGAATGTTTAGGGCAGAAAATGGCAGAAGGATGACAGCCAGCATAACTGTCTCCTAGGCTTTATTTTCTTTTTTATTAATATGCAGCTGCCACGTAAATGTGCATTAAACCTTGAAGATGTATCAACTGATTAGAAAATAAATTTTAAAATATGTTATTTATGTATTTCCTACTGTATGGTCCCATCATCCATAACTTGAACAGGAATGCAATGAGATTATTTTAAAATATACTAGTATTACAAAAATAATTCCTAATACGAATATGTCTCTCATTAAAACTGTGTAATAAACTGCATCATTATAGACACTTAATAATTTTCCTTTTTTCCTCTAACACTTTTTATTAGAAACTATTTAAAACTCTGCTCATTGCAAGATAATAATAGCAATAATGATAATGCCTAAAAATACATGAGCATAAATTTGTCAAAACTTCTTTAACCCGCATTTTTTTGTCCCCTGCTAACGCTCTGCACAACAGAGTCACTTCTTCACCAAGCTCTGCAATAAAACCTCCCCCTGCATTGAACAGAGAGGGGTCTGGACATGTTATTTTGGGTGCTAACAGCTGTCTCTAGACCTCGAAGCTGCGGATCGGGAAGAGGCAATTTCAGCTTCTCCCGCCCGAGCCCGTCCCCAACATCCCGCATCGCTCCTGCGCTGTCCTCAGAGGCTTGCGGCGCCCGGGACAGCCTCCGAACCAGCGCTGGGGAACTTCCCCAGCAGGCTCAGGCTCCGGCTCCGGGGCAGCCCCTCGCCCACTGCAGCCACCCTGGGGACAAAGGTCCCGCTGCTGGTGGCATTGCCCTCGCCCTCCCCAAAGACTGTACAGGCACCAAGCGCTCCCCCGGGGCTGCAAAGCCAGCGATGCCCCCGGCCTGAAGCAGCAGCAACAGCACAGAGCTGGAGCTGGGGTGCTGCTTTTTTTTTGGTCAGCAATTTCTTTTACCCTCTAAGCCCTCTCCTGCTCATGGCTTCTCCTCTCCCGGTGTTGTCCTGCTCTCTGTCCCTGCAGACGAGGCTCCGCGGACGCCCAAACACAAAGCACAACCCCAGGCTCCGCTGGCACGGGGTAATGAAAGAGGAAACAGGAGAACTTTGTCTGACGGCTGTTGGAGCCTCTTAATGACGTGTCCAAACATGCCTACCCCCAGGAGTGCTCTCTGCTCTTTCCTCCCACCTTATCGAGCTGCGGGGGACCTGACACAGGTTCTCAGTTAAAAAACTTGTGTAGTGATTGAACCATCTCTTTGGAGCCTGCTTCTACATTTCAAATGGATGATAATGGTTCCTTGGCAGAAAAGCATGATTTATTTTTCTGTGTAGGTCACAGCTGTTCTGTGCAGCGTACAGACCTTCCCTGAAGCACCTGAAACTCAGCTCTGTGGAAAGCACGGTGGTTCTGCCTTGTGCGTTGCCAGATCTTTCCATGCTGTCACCACTTTGTCAAAGATGAAGTGCTCACAAATACCACTCATGAGAGACTTCACCCATAAAGGGTCGGCAAAGCTTCATCACCTTCCCCACCACACTCAAGCAGGGCTTCCCCTCTGGTTTTGAGCACTGCTGCCTGAACACAGAGTGCCCAGCATCTGAAGGGGTCTTACATTTACTTGCTGTCTATACTCCTTTTCCTGTCCTATTTTATTAAAACAGCTGTTCTTTAACTCATGTCTTGTCAGGCCTTTCTTACTGAGAACCCCTATGTACCCTGCACCATCTCTCTTGCACATAAGTGGTCCTGGCCAGGACACTGAGATGCACACATCTTGGAACTGGACTTTGATTTGATCCTTGCGGGTCCTCTCCAACTCAGAATATTCTATGATACTGATGAGTATACAGATAAGAGTGCAAAGGGGCAAAATCCATTTATTTTGAGATTTGTAAAAAAACCTTCCCATTGCAAGTCTTTATGGTCTTTTTGAGTGTTGTAATAGGAATTTCCTGTGGAAATATTTAGGAAAGATAGTAGCTTCCAAGTCCCACACAGTTCCTGCTGTTCACCTAACCACTATGCTGGAAGAACACAGTGCAGCTTAGCAATAGTGAGCTGACTTAAACCCTTTTAAAAAGGTGGCCAAGGCAAACCTGGCAAGAGTCACAATCCTAGGAAGACACCAAGGAGAAGCAGCAGTTACCAGCCCCTCAGCAGCGTTCTGCTTGTGGATTAACTGCACTATGGGTGCAGAGAGCTCAGCTGGCTCCGTGCAGAGTCTGGCTGGGTTCCTCAGCCGGGGCACAGCACTGCCTCATCAGGTCTGGAGACATTACAAATACTTTCATGGGACACCAAGCCAAACCTAAGAAAGACTAGATGTACCTAGAGCACTGCAGAGGCTCTGCAGGTGTGCTCCTCAGACGAGAGCACAGGGAAGCAGGCAGCAACAGGACCCAAGTGACTCCTCAGAGACCATGAAGGATCCAGCTCTGCCTCTAGGTCACTGATGGCACACTCTGCATGCCAGCAGCACTCCAGGAGAGCAGGTTAGCTCAGACTCAGCACTGTCTGCATGCACAGAGCCAGCCATGGACTAGAACAGTTACGGAGTTATTTGTCCCTCCAGGAACCGGCCTTGGGGTTTTTTCCCATTACCTGGGATATCCCAAAATGCAACAAGTTGACATTATGAGGATTTCAGCTTCAGATGCCTGAAGAAAATTGCTGAGCCCTGTGTCTTCTGAGGGACAGGGAGCTCCAGTGATTACAGGACTGATGCTGAAGCTACTGCCAGATGTTGACACCAGCTTGTCTAACCCTCTTGGCTTGAGTGCTGGCTGCCTCAGAAAGCACCTGTCTGCAGTTGGGAAGGACAAAGGGAGCAGTGTGGGCTGTTGGCTAAGCAATGTATGCCACCCTAACCCAATGGGAAATCTTGTGTGGCTTGGAAGAGGAAGTAAAGGCATGCACAGCCAGTGTCTTCATTTTGACATGTCTGTTTGTAAATGCATTGTAAGTATCTGTGGCAGCAATGCAACCTTCTGAAAGCTGGAAAGGATCATAAATACTACCAGATAAGGTCTGCTAGGAATGCACTTCTATCATAAAAAGCAGAACACAAATGGAAGTTCATGGTGGAAATTCATGAATTTCAAGGTTGTGATAAACTCACCTAACTTGGAATGAAAAACTTATATTAATAAGGAATGGGCCTCTTTGCAGCTTGCATATTGAGGTGTCTTACACATTTAAAATAAGATGGTGACACTCAGCTTGAATGGGCTCAGCAGAGATTTGATGGGAAAGCTTCCTGCAGGATAATGTGCAAAATGAGTTCATTTACATGATCCCTTCCAGTGACTCTGCTCTGACAGCAATAGACACAAAGTCTATGACATAGAATGAAGTCAAGACGTGGGATAAGTACTTTCCTAAACTGCAAAAGCTCTTTTCCCTACAATGTGCCTGTCAACAGCTTTCTCCAAATATCTACACAGTATGTGATGGGCTGACACTGAGCAATGCCTGTATCTCTTCTCCAGAAGCCATTCATCATCTCTAGCTCCACAAACAATATGGCTTGTATCTGTGACCCCTGCAAGTTCTTGGTGGACAGACACACACTCATATTGTTAGGAATATTTTTTATCAAATAATCAATTAAATTATATTAAAGCATTAGCTATGATAATAAGTAGAAAATTGCAAAGCATAAGGTATAGAAATATCACTAGTCTATGTTTGGAATGTGTAACCTTACAGACCTCACCAAGAAGTTACTGGACCCTTCTGTTTCAGTCAAGAAGCTATGGAGAGCACCTTGCTCACCAGTTATTCTCCCTGTTGGGGAAGGAAAAAGTTAATTTTAATCAGTATAGGAGCAACTTACTTGGCATTAATAATGTGTAGAGAAAAACTTGGTTTGGAACCTGTAAGCATTGTGGGTTCAATAGGGAGGAAAGACAATAGGCTTATTTTTTTTACAAATGTTACCATTTAAGTTAAGAAAACAGCAGGAGACACACCAACGTGTATGCGCCTGAATGAACAATGCCCTTGTTGGAAAGAGATTTATTGGGAAAATTGGATGCTTAAATAACTTTAGGTGATGAAGAAATATAAATTCAAATATCAGAATCAAAATCTGTTGAGGCAAAGATTTTTATGTTACAGGAATAAAAAAAGGGCTGGAAGAAATCCCAGAGGAGGTAGAGAATTAACCCCATTGGTATAGAAAACTGAGATGCCTGGATGATCAAAGGTGGCCAAACCAGAAAGGATTACTTTCAAACCTGAAGGCAAACTGGTAAAGCAAAAATTATATCTTCTTAAGTGGGAGGTAAGTAAAAAGTTGGAGAAGCTTATTGAAAAATTTTTAGACTATGGGTTACTGAAAGAGTGTGAATTAGAATGTAACATAATGATATCACAAGTTACAGATTAGTGCAAGATTTAAGGGCTATTAATTAAAATTACCTGATATTTATCTAGCAGTAGCTAGTCTGTACACACTCTTGACAGCACCGAAAGGGGAATATGAATGGTTTGTGATGCTTGATCTTAAGGAGGCTTTTTCTGCAATATCTCTTGACACAGTGTTGGGGATTTAATTTTCCCTTTTTCTTTCTGTGAAATTTTTCCCATTGTTATGCTAAGTATTTGGGTCTACACCCATAAGCTCAGT
>VZTT01035115.1:0-65474 GCA_013400855.1 Buphagus erythrorhynchus | reverse complement strand
GGATTGTGCACACAAAAAAAAAAAAAAAAGAAGAAGAATAATAATTGGAAAGCTGGAAAAAGAAAATCTGGACAAAACTTTACTACAATGTGTGGATGATATTTTACCAGCAATCAAGACTGAAAGTAAGTGCTTCAGTGCTAGTGTAAGTCTATTAAATTTCTTGGGACTATTTAGATACAGGGTGTCAAAGAAAATGGCACAAATATACAGAGAAGCAGTAATATATTTTAGTTTTGAGATCTCGCAGTAAAAAAAAAAAAAAAAAAAAAAAAAAGAAGATTGAGAAGCAGCTGAAATGAAGCCCTTTGCCAGACTCCAGAGCCAAGGAATATAAGCCTTCTTAGGTACAGTCAGTTATGGATTGCCAATTATAGGGTACTGGCAAAACCCTTGCACAGTCCTCCACCAAAAATACCTGGTATAGAATCCTGAGAGTCAGAGGGTCTTTGAAACCCTAAAAGAACCTTAATGCCAACCCCTTCCTTGGGACTCTCACACTTATACAAAACCATCTGAGTTATTTGTGCAGCAAAGGATGCACCTGGCACTAGGGGTACTGGTGCAGCATTTGGGTCATGAAAATATCCTGTCCAAACAACTGGACAATGGAAGTAAAGGTGGACACCTGGAAAGGTGGTAGCTGCAGAGAAGCACAAAAGCTCCTATGTGCCCCACGTGGGCACAGCTGGTTTGGAACAGAAAGGAGGACGCTGGATATTGCCAGCAGGATGCTGCAATACCAGGTTGCTCTATTGGAGCAGGACAATGCTGAGCTTAAGGTAACCACTACTTTAAACCCAGCCATATTTCTCCAGGTTTCAGAAGAAGCCCAGAGACCTTTGGATCATGACTGCCTAGTGAAAGGAATGAGAGGGAGGTGTTTTTACAAACAAACTGTGGGCCTGCTTGTAGATAAAGCCAGATACTGATAGGTGAAAGAAGCAATGGGAGGAGCCATAAATTCCAGAGGAATTCCACTAATTGACATAGACTGTTACTCATTCAAGGTCGTGCTAAATTCCTGGACTGAGAGAAAAAGAAAAGAGATACAGAGAAAAAGAAGGGATGGGGGATGCATGTTAGATAGGGGTCTGTATTAGGAAATCTGGGAAGTCTGCACCTCTCAAGCACCTCAGCCAAGGGGGAAAGAGAGAGGGAAATGAGACTGGGAAATCAGGATAAAAAGGAGGCTGTGCTCTCTAGCAATTCAAAAGACCCTGTGGGAAATGTTCCATGGTCTCTACCATTATTTGAATAAAGTTACAGGACTCCTCTGCCTCCTTTTTGGACATAAACCTCTGGCATCTTGAATTAATTTTCCTAACACAAATAACCACTGAACAAGTGTGTTTTGGCAGACCTGACCTCAATAGCAATCCCATCCCAGGCCCAGAACTGGACCTGCACTACAGGGGGAGCAGCATGGTACAAAACAGAAAACAGGCAGCTGGTTATGCAGGAGCCTTGACTCAGGTAATAGAAGCCCAGGCTTTACCTTTTAACACATCAGCACAAAAAGCAGAATTAGTGGCCTTACACTGAGTCCTAGAAATCACTGAAGGAAAAAAGGTAAACATATGGACTGATTTAAAACATGGGTTTGGAATAATACATCATGAAACCACATGGAGAAAAGGAAACTGTTATCAGCATAGGGGGCTCCTATTAAATACAAAGGAGAAATTAGTCAACTACTACAGAGTGTCCAAAAGCTGAAAGAAGTGGCCGTGATGCCCTTGAAAAGCTCATCAGTTTGGAGACTCCCCAGTTAATACAGGGAATCAATTCACTGACAGAACAGCGAAAAAGGTTGCTGAAAAATGTGTCCTTGCACTAATACCCAGCACAAAGTTGAATGTCGGGGAACAAAAACCAAATTATAGCAATCAGGACAGCCAATTAGCCCTATCATAAAAAGCTATGGAAAATCCCAGCAAGTTTACCTTCATGGTAAACTCATGTGGGCAGGTAATTGTACCTCCACAATTAATATATAAGAGAGCTAAGATAACAGAACTAAAACATCAGGAAACACATTAGGAAAGAGAGAATATGGTAACTACTTTATAAAGGAATATAGTAAGCAGAAAGATGACAGAAATTAATAGATTAGTTGTTGAAAAATATGTGATTCTTTTGTAAAATAATCCCAACGAAGGAGGAAGGCCAACTCCAGGGTTACTGAAACACAGGAATTTACATGCAGATTATTGGCAAATTAATTTCTCAGAATTGTCCAGGCAAAATAGGGTCTGGTATATTTTGGTAGTGGTAGATACTTTTTTTGGATGGCCAGAAACTTTCCCATGTCACACCAACAAGAGAAGTCTCAAAGGTTTTGCTGAAATTAATATTTAATAGTACTGAAACTAACACTTAAGTTTTAAAAGATGCATTGCTATCAACAGATCAGTAGGACTAGACTTGCCTGTACATCTTTTCTGACCAGGAGATATGGTGTGCATCAGAACCTGGAATTTTGGACCAATCCAGGAGAAGTAGAAGGGACCAGGTCAGGTTCTCCTGGTAACTTACACTGCACTCATGGTGGAAGGAATTGAACACTGGGTTCATCACACACAGGTAAAACCAGCAACCACACATTAAATTCAGCAGAGACAAGACTGACTAACACCATGGAGTTTATATATATATATATATATATATATATATATCCTATTGTTTTAGTTATGGATTATTATTTTCTAGGGGTTACTATTTATTGGATTTATATGAAGATGATAAATAATTGTGTATTTATGATAATAATAACAATAATAATATGAACTATATTTTAATTTTTGGGAAGGGGAATGTGGTTGTAAAGTTAGTGCAAAATTCTGGCAGATTATAGAATGCAACTTCTATAATATATTGCCAACACAAATCTCTGCAGAAAATCCAGTTCAGTGGGGTTTTAGTCATCATTTTGACAAAAATTTGGAAACTAATGTTAGTAGGAGCCTGGGGCAAGGTAAAAACTGGACAAGAAGAAGTATCAATAAGATATGGAGTGCCATTGAAATTGAAGTGTGATTTTACTCAGATTCCAAACTTTAATCCTGGAAAATTGAAAGTGAGATGGGAAAAAGAGATAGAAAATAATTGTTTTTAACATTAAATGCATAGATAAATGGCACAGTGGCACACCTTATCATCCTGAAGGATGGCAGACAGTATCATCGTTTGTTGAGTGAAGGTGATTTTTGTTGCCAGCCCAATGAAAATAAGGAACAAAGAGGCCCAAGATATGACATAGTGTTACAAAGTCCAAAGTAAGAACTGGTTTGTAGGGAATACCAAACTCCAAAGCAGCGATGTTTTTGAGAACTGGAAAGAGACCAAGGGAATTTAATTTGCCAACTCAATCATTCAGAAAGAGGTGCACTCACCCAGATCAAGAAGAAAGGCAAAATGAGAATTAAAAGTCAAACAGAAATAGAGCAATAAATCCTCGTCCTGAGAAAAACTCCAGATGAGAATTTGAGGTTAGGATTAATCAAGAAGTTTGATTAATCAAGTTGGCTGACAAGAAGTTTGTAAATTTGCAGAATGTATCACAGCTTACTGCTTGTTTACCAATACCAAGAGCAGTAGGTGAGTCCATTCCATGGGGAATTTTAACCATGAATTTGACTATTGAAGTAAAAATGAAACCACGTGTTGTGAACAGAAACCTGTATTTGGATAGAAGGAGCAGGTAGAGAAAATTAGGAAACAATGAAAGTCTCCAGGGAATAGAGCTGATTGTGAGAAATTTCCAAATTATATTTTCACCAAAATAGGTAGATTTCAGACAGTAGGGTACTGTTCTTATGATGAACAAATAAAGAAAAATGATGAGCCAAATGTTTGTGGAACAGACGTGTGACAAAACTAATCAAACAGAAGTAAAGGAGGCATACTGGGACTCCATTTGGTCTATGACAATACTTTCGCAATTTCAGTATATGACTAGGGCTCCTCGGTGTTTTAGTTGGGATGGCTTAGTTTTTGCAAACTGGCCATTTGTGCAAGAAAGGGGAATCTGATATCAAGTAAAGCGAAAGCCAGTTTCATTGTGGAAATGTGAGAGGATATATAATTGTAGTCCTGTTGATAAGGTAATATAGGCTATTCCCTCTTTAACTGCTGCTTTAAAGCATGAGTGTTTTGAGGCCTCAGAAATAGCCTCCAATTGACTGATAGGAGGAGAAACTTTTTTTTTAGTTGCAGTAGAGCTATCATTAGGAGCCTTGGACATTTAGTATGAGCAGAGAGCGATGGGACTTGGACAACTCCGTAACTTTAGATGGTAAAGTAAAGCAAAAAATACCATTAGGTATGCACTTTATGTCCAATTGGGAAGAAAGCTCCTTTTAGGGGAACAGTAGAAAATCTGCAGCTGGAATAGGCGAGAAGGTCAAAAATGGATGAAGGATGGAATGAACCTTCATCTGGAGTGAAAGTTAGTTGGGCCTTAGAGTGTTTATTGACTCCTTTAGTAAGATACAGGAATAAAAAATGGATATCAACTCACAGGACACGTAGAAAGGCTGGCAAATGTGACCAGGAAAGGATTTATGGATTTAAACATGCAGATACAAGCAACCTCCAGGATGACTTTATAAAATGGAAAGGCTTGAGATATGCTCCTGTTCAAAGAACATGGGTATCGGGATTGTTATGGGTTTATATCTTCAAAAGAGCAGAGCAATTGTTGGTTGCTGTGAAGTTGTTTATTGTAAAGGCACCTCAGTCTCAAAAGACAGAGTCCCAAGTGTTAAAGTCCATGCTAAAAGCTTTCTGGCATAGAGTCTCCAATAGAAGCAGATCCCTGGTATGAAGTCCTGGGCAGAGGCAGGAGCAGCAGTTCTCTGGTACAGAATCCTGGGTGGAGGTGGAAGCTGCAGCCTGGTACAGAGTCTTGAACAGAGGCAGAGGCTGCAGTCTGGTACAGAGTCCTCAGTAGAAGTAGATGCTCCCTGGCCTTTCTTCTTCTGTTCTTTTCTTCTTGCTCTTCCTCTTCTTCTTTCATGTGGTGGTAGCGATGATGATGATGGTGGAGGAGGAGAGAGAGAGTTCTCACTCCAGTACACAGATTCTTATTTACAAATTACCCAATGAGCTAAAAACATGAACCTGAAGCATTTCTTCTGAACCTATTAGAATTCTAGTTTATAATACAAAAGTTTATGTATAACTTGCACATATAGTCTATCGGTTCTATCTGGAGAATGTAAGCAATATTCTTACTATGTTTTTATTGTGTCCAAAACTGTTTTTGAGCTCTCACTGAAACTTGTTTTTGAAGTTTGTTTTTGTTTTTCAGCTCTCACTGAAGCTTGTTTTTTGCACTAAATTCTAAGGCTTTTGCTCTTTAAGACACTTAAAACATATTTTTACTTACTTAAAACTAAGGCTTACACCTTTATTTCATGTCTGTGTGGCTTAATGTAGTTTAATTTCTCTAAAGGTTTTTAATTTAACTCAGTAGGCTCAATGCCTACTGGGTTGCATCCAGCAGCAGAGCCAAAGATCTTCTTGGTGGCAAACACAGAGGCCAACCCAGTCTTGCCCTTGACTATTTCAGGAGGGTCTTGGCCCGCCCTGCTCCTTTCACCTGGTTATCAAGGCAGAGCTTCACCTGCTTCATTCAAATGGCTACCATGACAAAGCACACACAGATTTGCATTAACAATATAACTACAAGGATAGCAGGCCAAACTCTGTTTCTACAAATGAAAAACAATCCCCATGGTAATTGAAACAATATATATCATTAAATGCAGACTGAACTAGAGAAGTATGATTACACCAAAAGGCCTGATTTTTATATGTAGCATGATAAGGAGAAATATTCTTAACTAAAGCTTGGTTTTCACCTGCATAATTAAATTTGACACACTAGCTAAACAAGTGAAAAAGAGTTTTTCTGGGGTTGTTTGGACAGACATATAGTATTTAAACTTACTACATTAGCTAAAATTACTTAAAATTTACTTTAAGTTGGCTGACAAGAAAATTTGTACTACTAAAAACAAACAAAGCAAAAGCATAACATATAATTGAACCTCATATTTTTCTTAAACTATCACCTGACAAAAAATTCTACAGTACTACTGATTTCCACATTTAAAAACCTAAAGTTCACAATCTTCTGCAGGCAAAACACACGATGCCAGGTACAAGTTGGAATCCCTGTGCAATTCATGTCTGTGTGTCTGCTTTTTACTTATAGAATGATCAGTGTTTTCTTACATTTGATAGGGTTTCACGTTCTTTGCTGGAATCCACCTGTGAAAATACAAACAAACTCTTTGCTCCAAGTTATTACAGGAAATGGACCTTCAATTTGTCCTGTTTCTGGGTTTCTAATCAAAATTGAAGGATTTTCTTTTTATTTTGCCTGTGTGCTGTCAGAAAGATACCTGAAGATTGGTAGTTCAGGTTCTGCAAAAGAACTGTTCAAAAAATTATAAACATACAAGACTTGACTCAATTTATCTGTGGTGTTGCCTGTGCCAATCCTCCTTTTGTTGATTTTATAAAACAGCACACATGAATTTCATTACAAATATGAAAAGAACAACAATACAAACGATACATGTAGTAAAACTGAAAACTTACAATCAGGGATTATTTAAATACAACAATCAACAATATTTTAAATTATAGACATATATATATAAAATTAGGTAATTATCAATCCTTAAAACACTATGTCATTACTCCAGGGTCTGCAAACAGCTGACAAGCCTTGATTCAATGAGGAATTAGATGATCATCTCTAGATAATGAGCATTGAATTCACCCTAAAATTAGCTTCAGCTGTCATATTGATAGGGTCAAATTGCCAAGTCAAAATGACTCTAATATTATTTTGATGCAGAAAACATCCGGGTTTATTGACCATTTCCCTTCCAGGTAGAATTAAGGCCTGGCCACTGCCTAAATTCTAATTGGAAGAGAACTCCCTGACATATTTTTTTAAAAAATAAACTCCTAAGGACAAAAGCTACAATGAAAAATTTCAGGGTAAGAAAAAAATCAACTCCCTTCAGCAGCTTGTTATCTCCGAAGTTTTTCCTCAAGATAGAGATGCTTCAAACATGGCAAGCTGCTGGAGTATTTCTGTAGTAATAACTGGGAAAAACCATAAGACTGGCAATTTCAATGAAGCTCAGATAATTTCCTTGGAACTCTGAAAAATACTTAAAATTATGAGACAGCACAGGGTCAGGTCATAAGAAACCTGCTGAAAAAAGAGAAGGAACNTTCAGGTTCTGCAAAAGAACTGTTCAAAAAATTATAAACATACAAGACTTGACTCAATTTATCTGTGGTGTTGCCTGTGCCAATCCTCCTTTTGTTGATTTTATAAAACAGCACACATGAATTTCATTACAAATATGAAAAGAACAACAATACAAACGATACATGTAGTAAAACTGAAAACTTACAATCAGGGATTATTTAAATACAACAATCAACAATATTTTAAATTATAGACATATATATATAAAATTAGGTAATTATCAATCCTTAAAACACTATGTCATTACTCCAGGGTCTGCAAACAGCTGACAAGCCTTGATTCAATGAGGAATTAGATGATCATCTCTAGATAATGAGCATTGAATTCACCCTAAAATTAGCTTCAGCTGTCATATTGATAGGGTCAAATTGCCAAGTCAAAATGACTCTAATATTATTTTGATGCAGAAAACATCCGGGTTTATTGACCATTTCCCTTCCAGGTAGAATTAAGGCCTGGCCACTGCCTAAATTCTAATTGGAAGAGAACTCCCTGACATATTTTTTTAAAAAATAAACTCCTAAGGACAAAAGCTACAATGAAAAATTTCAGGGTAAGAAAAAAATCAACTCCCTTCAGCAGCTTGTTATCTCCGAAGTTTTTCCTCAAGATAGAGATGCTTCAAACATGGCAAGCTGCTGGAGTATTTCTGTAGTAATAACTGGGAAAAACCATAAGACTGGCAATTTCAATGAAGCTCAGATAATTTCCTTGGAACTCTGAAAAATACTTAAAATTATGAGACAGCACAGGGTCAGGTCATAAGAAACCTGCTGAAAAAAGAGAAGGAACTAATAAAAAATGAAAACAAAGGAATGTTAAAAATTCCTCTTGAAACTAAAGGTGCCTAGAAACCTTTTGACTCAGGGGCGTGTCTGAAGGTTTTCTAAAATTTACTTAGGATGTTGAGAGAGTCCAGGTTAAACAGTAACACATAAGAGACAGAATTACTTTGTAAAACAGAGTGCATACTCTTAATACAATGGTTTTGAAATTAAATATGAAAACTAAATTTGAGTCTTAAAAATTGAGCCTATAGAGAAATAGTTATTTCCAGCATACATAAAGGAAATTTTGACTTGAATTAAATTTTACAGTTTAAATGATGGTCCCAGAAGTGGTCCTGATTTGTGTTCATGGAGCATTTCATTGATAATTTGAGAAATGTAAACTAGAAATTTATTACAATTTGGTTTGAAGGAAAACTGGAGTACTGATAATAAATTTGTGAGGCATAAATTTGCAAGTTTCTTCTTTATACAAATTCAAAACTTATTAAATCATAATGAGGGCATTGCAAAGGCTTAGATGCTGTTTTTAAAAACAAATAACTATAGGAAAATTAAAACTTCATATTGCTGTTTGAATAAGTGCCCACTAATATTTGGGTTATAACAAATCGTTAAATATAGGTTGTGTCTATTCAAATCAGATATAAAATGTTTTGTACCTTCATTATTTTAAGAATTTCAGCATAAAATGTATCTTTTTAACAACAATCCTGTCAAAATTACAAATCACAGGTTAATGAAATTTTAAAAGGTGGATTTTAACAGAGTTTCAATCTATTAAGATCTTTTAAAACTGATCCTTCTATTCTTCTGGCTAGCAATTAACTATCAGGGCATCGAGGACCTTCCTAATAGAAAAATATTTCTATTTTTGCTCCACATTGAGACAAGAGACCTCTTCCCCACACTGTGATAGGGTTTTATACGATGAAGGGACAAATAGTTGCTTGTTTCCTTCCTGGCCCTGTAATGAGAATCATGTGTTCACTTCGCAAACACAAGACAGCTCCTTCAATTCCTGTAAAGGAATTTAAAAGTGTTACTAAATTCCAGTGTTTCAGCCAAAACATACAAGGTGTCACTGAAAGCAGCCCCTGATGTACCTCTCCCCCTTGCCACCTATGCTTGAGTCCAGTCCTGCAAAGAGGAGGTGGTGGGGAGGGAGAGCAGAGCAGCAGCATGGGGTTTGTGGATACTCAAAAGATAGAATTGATCCTTACTGCATACACATTCCAAGTGTGACACAAGATGTAGAGCATGACCTGGACTTATTAGAAAAGGTAGAAGAAAATATTCATGAGCTTCAACAAAATATGTAAGAAAACTGGATAGCTACAATTTTCAGTGGATTGGGATGGAATCTGAGCTCATGGGTAAAATCACTGATTAACACAATTTTGTTAGTAGTGTTCCTAGCAATTACATTGATCTACTATTGTTTAAAGAAGCAAATTAACAGTAAGGCTGCAGGGAATTGGATGATTATCGTAGCAACAGCTAGACAACCAGATGCAAAGGAATCACTTCCAATTCCCACAAGCATGTAGTGAATAAGATTTGGATGAAAACATTGACATAATTTTCAAAATTTTCAAAGGGGGGAAATGTTATTGATATTTTAATCAAATAATTTATTAAATAATATTAAAGGGTTATCCATGATTAGAAGTAGAAAATTGCAAAGTATAAGGTATAGAAATATCAGGAGTCTTGTGTCTGGAATATGTAACCTTACAAACCTCACCAAGAAGTTACTGGACCCTTATGTTTCAGTCAAGAAGCAATGGAGACCACCATACCCACCAGTTATCCTGCTTGGAAATCCACTCCACTTCTCACCTTGATTTTAATATTAAGGCTTCCAATCAGTAGACCTCAGGAGAGATGACCAAGGATTGTTTTAGGCTAAGAATATTGATGAAGTTATTAACAATTGGAACCAACCAATGCAAAGTCTATATTTAAGAACATGCATAGTACACAGAGTATGTAAAAGAACTTATGTACCAATGATTCAGCAGAAAAAGTATGCAAAATGGGTGGGTTTGGTTGATTAAGTGGAACATATTTTCAGAGGAGCTATTCCCCATGGTCCTGGTGCCTGAATAAAGAAGTGTCTGCTTATTCGTATCAAACTGGTGTTGGATAAGTTTCTTTTGTCCCATTTGTTGACAATACAACATGCAACAGCTGTAATTTCTTAGATTAGTAAATGTGAGAACCTGATTGATTCTCACTCACAGGCTCTCCATCATGCAAACAACATTAGTGAATGACACAAGGGTGTAAAATTAACACAGCCTGAGACGCAAGAACATAGCATGTCCTAGGTCAGGTTCTCTTTCAGTCTTTCAGACTTCATCACCTCCTGTGTACTGCAACACAGTCAGATGATGCTGACCTGGATTTCCTACATCTTAGGGAAAGGGATGCTTTTGCTGTGCTGTGACAGCTTCATGTCATATTGTCAAGCTACAGGTTAAGATTCTCCGAGTGAGCTGGCAACAAAAGGCTGGATGCTGAGGGCTTTCAGTTTCCAAACACCTGGGGCTGGAACTGCCTCCTCCTGCTGCTGCAGTGTCCTAGGACTGGATGAAAATTACATGCTGAGATAACCTTTAACCCTCCCACCACAGAATGGTGGCTTCCCTCAGAAAGAGCCAGCCCCTTCCTGAGAAACTGCCCAGACACCTGCTCTGTGCAACAGGAGCGGATAGTTGCAATGCACAGCACGAGCCATGTGGCTCACCACCTGGAGAACCAGCTCCTCACAGGCAAGGCATGGCACAAAAATGTGCTAGCACAAAATCTCAGCTGGGAGGAGTCACCAGAGCCCTGTCAGAATGTGTCTGTGGGCCACACCTGAGCTAGAACAAATCCACAGCACCTACCAGGGACCAACAGCACTGCAAGGGCCTGGCATTAAGGAGGACTGGCTCAGGAGTCTGCAGGGTCAATAATAAGCATTATTAGTTACAGGGATCTGATGGGGCTATAAATAAAGCAGGTTAGGTCACCAGATTTCTAGATAGTCAACAAAGAAAAGATGAAAACTGATGAGTGATCAATGTGCCCTCAGTAATTTTTCCTCTTAAGTGGTCTTGTCATATTTGTTCTTTCAGTAAAATTTGAATATGGCAATGATGTGAGATCATCAGCATGTAGATAACTCAACCAGAAATACAAAACATCTTGTTCTGACAGTTCAGTCATGGGACATATGAGTCATAATGTTTTAGTTCAATTTGTAACATTCAATATGCTGCTCTTTATCTTTTTTACTAAATGAAATAGAAATCAAAACATAACAGCATTTTTAAAATTTATTTTCCACTTTGAAAATTTTGCAGAGTATCAGGAAATATTTCCTGTGCGCATATTAGATGTTGGTCCCCCAACAGCTGGGCCTTTCTGACCCCACATCTATTATGAATCCTGATAAGGAGGCTTTATCACCTCACAGAGTTGGGTAGGACAGGAGAATCTGTACAAGCCAGGAGCTTTATGGAAGACAACTGTCAGCAAAATCAGTGTCTAAAAAAACTACAGCACTCCCCAGCACATCCCTCTGTAGCCTCTAGGATGTTGATGACCTTTGCTGTCAGGTTCTGAAGGTTTGTCCTACATGTCAGCCCCTCTAGCTTCAGACCTGCGTCACAGCTCTCATCTGACATTAAATATTTGTTCAAGCCTGTGAGACAAAGAACAAGGACAGTTCAGAGCTGAAAAGTAAAAGACAAATAAATACCCCAGAAAAAAAATACTGATCCCTGTTTTACCTTTTTATGAAGCATATGCTTCCCTAATGATTTTCAAAGGGTTTTGATGATGGGGAAACACAGTGAAATAGCTTCTGTTTTGAAAGCTGGTGTTTGAAAAAAAGAAAGATGGGAAAGTCTGCCTGAGAAGTACAATAGTGTAAAGTATTTCCCCTCACTCTTTAAAAGAAAATTCTTTTCTCTTCTGCATCATTCCTGTGCTATACAGACACTTCTCACTGCTAAAAGACTGCCCTAAATGGTGATACTTCCTCTTGGTTACTCCAGCTCATCAAGGAAACTCTTCCCATAAAGAAGGAACATGAGTCAGCCAGGCAGAGAAAGCCAGGCTGGGATACAACATACCTCCATGCAGCTCTCCTTGTCCACTTGCAGGGTCCTCCCATTACTAGAGGAATTTCTTGGAGTGGTAACAGCAGTCAGTCCACCCCTCAGCACTACCCAGCTTCCATGCTGCCTCAGAGGCAGCAGGCAGCTGCCTACACATCCTCAGGGCAGCAGTGGGAGGAATGAGCCAGCAGAGATGAGGGGACTTGGGCAGGGTTGGCCCCTGCTGCTGCCTTTGGCACAGTCCACAGCAGGCACTGCTGCTCCTATCCCCAGCCTGAAAATGCCCCACCTCGTCCCAGCCCTTTGCTGCACAGCACCAACAGCTCTGGGGAAACCCCTGCCTGCCCTTGGTTGGACCCTAATGAGTGCAGGCTTCTTTGCAAATACAAATGCATGAGCAGGAGCATCGCAGAGGCAATGTATCCAGGCACTGGAATTTGATCTCTGATCTCTGTCCCCAAGTCACCCTGTGTCATCTCTTCTCTTCAATCTGTGCATCTCCAACAGGAAAATCCAAGCTGCAGCAGTGGGTAGTAGTGAGTGAAAGGAGACACAGGGATAAAGAGTTTCCCTAAGAGCATCGTGGCTGTGCAGGGGATGGTAGGGCAAAGGGTTTGGGCAAAAGCACAAGGCAAGGAAAAAAATACCCATTCAAGTGAAGCCTACTGTAAGACAAGGAATGAGGAAACTTAATTTTCTTCTCTCTGGCCCCAGTTCATCTTGGTCTTTAGACCAAGATCATAGAAAGATAACATGAGCCAGGACAGTTTTATCTTGACTTCAAGGAACAGTCTATCTGTACAGGGATTCTGTAGCAATATCTAAAGAAGGAGGAACAGGGTGAGTTGTGAAATGGGCTCAGTCCAAATCCCAAAACAACAGTCCAAGTTATTGGGCTTGCATCATAGCTCTGCAGATCTTTTGAAGCAGGATAGCTCCACTTACTATCACACAAATTATTCATAGGACTGCAGCAGGACCATCCCTGGCTATTTGTTGTTGCTGTTGTGCTGCCAGTTGCCACCCTTGCAGTTCTGTTATCAGGAGGGACAGGGTAAATGGTCTCCTCCACAGGCTTTTGTAATGTTTAATTCTAATCCAGTCAGTCCTGCAGAAGGTAGTAAAGTAGTTTGGAGAGCCGTTCTGAAAAGTAACAGATGGGTTTTGGCAAAAAACAACCGGGCATGCAAGCAAACCAAACTGTGATATGAAACAAGATATCACACACCCAGGAAGTTCCATTTTCCCAGAAATACCTCCCCTGACTGACTTCAGCCAAGCTCAAAGAAGTCGGCTATAAATCAGCAGTTCTGTTTCCTGAAAAGCCTCACTATTTTTATTTTGACTCACAGCACAAACAGAGCCCCTCCTTCCCTCCCAATCTCATTGGCTTCTACCCCATACCCTGTGTTGTCCTATAAAACAGCTGTCAGTCTGTGGCATGCAGCAGGGATGCCACAGAGCCAGGTTTAAAAGGAGATATGAACCCAAGTCTCACCCAAGGTAGGCTACCCAGCTAATCTCCTTCTTTCCACAGATACCTTTTAGTTCTGTCCAAGCAACTTTTCCCTATGAAAGCCAAAGGATCCTGGCCAGCTCAGCTGCCATTCTTACACACAGTGCTGTGTCTTCAGGATAGAAACCAACTCAAAGAGCTGCAGAAACAGACTGTCTTTATCTGAGGGGAACAAAAGCTGGGACTAAGCACACCTGGGTGGAATTTATCTTTTGACAGCTGCATCAGAGGGCTGAGGCTTATCATAAGCATTCAGACACTGATGCTGTAGTGAGTACAGCTCACACATTTTCTTCTGCTGTCCCCCACACCTGTCTGTTACTGCCACTGGGGCAGGACAGCTCCCCAAGGGAAGTCTCTGAGTTTTAAATAAGAGGTGAGCACTGTCTTAGCTGAAGGGACTGCTGAGATGGTCAGTGTCCACAACACACTGAAAATATTATGGATATTAAACATTATAGGGTGGGAATGTCCTCCTGCCCCTCTGACTATGAACTCCTAAATTTCACTGTGCTACAGCCACAGAACCTTCCTGGGATCCTGTCATCTTTACTGTTAGGCAGGAAAGGACTAGCTACAAGGCTTTCTTCTAAGACACAACATATTTTGACACACACAAACAAAAAAAGTAGGATCAGCACACAGGAGAGCATAGAAACAGCTGAAAGTTGGAGATTAAAAAAACTATTATTAATTTGGCTCCTTTGAGCACGCAAAGAAGCCTGATGCAATCTGACTGTGATCTAGGAGGCAGAGTTGGAAAGCAGATGAAGCTGCCAGGTTGATACCATTCCCTGGTTTGATTGGGCAGATTGTCACCATGCCAGAGAGGCTGTCACAGCAACATGGTTGGTGGAAAGTTCTCAGCAGTGATGTCCTTAGTGATGCCAGCACCACACATGCTGAGAGCATCTAACCATCCCCACAATATAAATGGACAACAGTGAAGGAGGACCATAAAACCATGAGAATTATCCCTCTCCAGGAAGAAAAGAAATAAAAATGGTGCCTGCATCCTTACAGCTGATGGCAGCTACAGTTGCAGGTGCAAGCAACTGGTGCTTCAAAATCAGCTCTCTCAGAGATTCTGTTTGTCTTCAAATGAAGCTTGCTTTGGGTAGTGGCCACAGACTGCTGCACATCACACAGAATCAAGGAAATACAACAAGGAAATACAGTCAGGAAGGAAAAATATACAGGAAGATGAGAATTTAAGATGACAGGCCATGTGGAGAAGAAAATGAACAGGAAAAAATGCAGGAGAGAAGTGAAAGCAAATAAGAGAGAGAACAAAAATAAGTGGAAAATCCTGAGGGGAGATCAGTGATGGGCAAGGGACCGCCACACTTCCATCCTGACTGTGCAAGGGGAAGAAAATGCTGGATAGTCCACACTACAAAGTTTACTCAGTCCATGCACAGGGTAGACAAGCCAAAAGATTGTGACAGCTGGTGGAAGGAAAAGAAATCCTTCTCCTAGTAGACTGAAGCACTCAATCTTTGCCAGACTGGATTCTGGCATATGCTGCAGTCCTGCTGGGAAATGTTAGCAACATCATCCTAAAGGAGGGGAAGTTCAGACTCCTCTGATTTAGCCTGCTTGATTCTCAAGCTAATGAGCCCTCCAGAACCTCAGGCCACATATTCCCCAGGGTTTACACCCTACAGATTAACATCTTCTGAAACTATTGTAGCTGAAGTGCTTATTTTATTTGTATAGGAAATTTCTCCCAGTTGGGACCTTTATTGTATGGGTATCCACTGTGTGGAAACTCTAGCACATGAGTCACTTGCCTGCAGCACAGGTAGCAAAAAAAAAAAGCACCCACTGAGAACTTGAACGGCCTGCAGCAAAGCCAGGAGCTGGTCATGGAGTCATACTGAAAGAAACACAAGAGGAGTGAGTCTCAGCTGCCAGCGAGAGCAGAACAGCCAAGACCCCACCTCTACAAGATTTCTAGTGTCATATTCAGTCTTTCCTTTTCAAAAAGACAGTTGGAGTCTGGCACGTCATGCTCGAAAGGATGCTAGTCCCTGTCTCCGTGCAAAAAGGAGAAGATGTGCATTTCGCAGCAATAAACTTGGGCCAGCTTGCAGCCATTTACGCTGACGCCAGTTCAAACGCCGATTTACAGAGGCTGCGTCTGGGGTTTGCTGCCAGCAACAGGAAATCGTGTCCAAAGCACAGGGGCGAGCTGTGAGCCTAAAGAAGGGAAGTCAAGGGCAAGGGCAGAAAGGTTCAAGAAACGTTGTGCTGGGGGAGAAGCTGTGTTTTCAAGCTCTTATTTTGGGTGCAAAACTGTGTAAACACAGATTCCTGGATTTAGGTGCTGTTGTGGCTGATATCACTGCACATCATGGTGGGGCTCACCACACTCCCTGCATGCCGTGTGACACGTCCTCGGCAACGATAAGGATGGCGCCGAAGCCGCTCGGAGCCCGCGGGGGCGGCGCGGCGGGCAAGGAGGCACCGCTCGTGCTCCGCTGGCCGGCGGCGCCGGAGGGGCGGGAGCCGGGATGTGGGACGGGGGATACGAGGGGAGGGATGCGGGGTGCGGGGTGCGGGAGCTGGGATGCCGGACGTGGGGATGCGGGAGCCGGGGTGCAGGACGGGGGATGCGGGAGCCGGGATGCAGGGCGGGAGATACGGGATGCGGGAGGCTCCCGCCGCTCCCGGCGCGGCTGTCTGCTGCCGCTCGGTGGTCGCCATACGGTGAAGCACAGCAGGGCCGCGGTGGGTGGGGGGATGACCCCCGGCCCTCTGTTCAGCCTTCCCGCCACCTGTCCCAGAAAGCGGCCGTGCCGTGCCGTGCCGTGCCGTGCCGTGCCGTGCCGTGCCGTGCCGTGCCGAGCCGCGCTGAGCCGAGCCGTGCCGAGCCGGAGGAGGAGGTTCAGGTGTCCCAGAAGCGACTCTGTGTCTGTGAAAGGCTGACCTCCTTCAGGGGTCCTTCTCCACCTGTTGCTGTGTCCCAGGACCGGGTCTCTCTCATGCCAGGGTCACTGCCACCGAACCTGGATGGGCTCCCTGCCGCGGGGCTGGGATGATATGTGTTATAAATGAGAAACAAAAGTCTCGATATTCAGCAAAATTGAGATTGCTTTATTTGATATAGACAGAGCAACGCAGCGCTGGGGAGTCGTGAGGGGTCACCGCCCACTCCACGCTCCACCGAACTTGGTTTGCAGCTCCTTCTTATAGTATGGTTTTCCTTGTCGTAATAAATAATTGTTATTTTTTTGTTGTCATAATTCTGCCAGGTAAGCAGTGAAGGTCAAAGAAACATCCGTGGCACCGCTCTCCAGACGGTTTGTCAAGTAACCGTGTGGTCTCGGTAGATAAAGAACAGTAGAAGTGGGAAGTCTGGTCTTAGCAGCTAGGTTGCAATTGATTACACAAAGGCAGGAAATCTGATTTTTCAAAATCTTTCAGGACGTGGAAAACCTTGTTTTACAAACTGGTATCAAATACAATTTATTTAGAAAACACAATATTCATAACAGGTGGATTTAAACAGAATGGTTTTAATAATATATTTCCCTTTATCTAGGTCCATGTTTTTATCTAAGTATTCTGGTTTATACAAACTCCAAAACTTCTATGATTAACACGAATCTTTTATCAATTATCACATATGGGAAAGATATATGTGTATGGAAATTCAGAATTTTAGAAGCATATAATGTGCTTAAGTAGGTGGAGGGGAAAACAGAAATATATAGATTATTTAGCAATTTTGTAAAAATAGAGAAACAACTTGTAACAGTACACATAGGAATTTTAGTTGCTAGGTAAAGGCCATAAAGATAAGATGTATATTGTGAAAACCCAGTGAAGCAGGACTTGGATATTTCGAAAACTCGATAAAGCAGAACCTGTGGTTTAAGAAACCAGCAAGGACCAGGCTCCTGGTTTTGGCCAGGACAAGCTGACCTGGGAGCTAGCCAAACCTCCACTGCACCTGCCCAGAGACAGGGTTGAACACCTGAGGAAGACCTCTTTACTTCATGAGACGACCCCCACCCGCGACCACCAGGAGGCATGGCACTACAGAGGACTAATTATAATATGAAGCACAAGGAGGCGGAGAGTGGGCGGAAATGGGCGGGCAGGGAGGTGTGGGTTTATGGGATCTATGTCTATTTAAACTTGAAACTTATCCTGACGAGGCACTCATGTATGGTGGAAAGATCCCCTGTGCGTCCCAGCTGGAAATAAAACATATCTGCTTTATAAATTTATTTGTAAAGTCCTTATTCCGCAACACAGGGATGCAGACAGGGTTACCCCTTTTTCTTCTTTTCGGGTGTGGGATGGACCTGATTGCATAACACAGAACCCCCTGAGGAGCTGTGTACTCGGGTCACCACACTTGCTTGGACTGATGTGAAGTCACTCATTCTCTGCCTGGAATGGCGTTCCCTCCGAGGCTTGGAGGGATTTGAGGGTAATGCCAGGATGATCCCTCTCCCTGGGCAGCAGCACAGTGCAGGAGCACACAACAGAAGCTCCACATCTCCCAGTGGCTGGGTTTTGGGACACGAACTAACCAGCAGCCACACTGCACTCCTGGCAGGGCATATTTGTCCCAGCAAGGGTCAGTGGGAGATGCTGTCATGGCACATCTGTGACAAACCCAACCAGCTTCCTCTATGCAGTGCCCAGGGCTGGGGCACACAAAGCAGCAGTGTCACAAGCCTGTACACTCCTTCCCTAAACACAGTCTGGGCAGGAAGTGATGCTATGGCAAATCCTCACTTTGACAGAACACTGATCTTCCCTTCTGCTTAGTCTTCACTTCTGCAAGCCATCAAAAACTTGTGAATCGCCTGATGCTTGCTCCAGGCCTAGCAGGAGTGCTGGGCCAACACACAACCTTGTGCCCCAGTTTACTGGCATGTGGGTGGGGGACACAACAAACAAAAGTAATTGCAATTACACAGTTTAATTACACAATTAACTGCTATGTGCACTGCTGAGGGTGGGGAGGTAGGCAGTGACCTGTTTCTGGGAAGTAATTAAGGCTGTATTTTTCTTTTGTCAGTTATACTGAAGAGTTGATGTGTTATTTTCAGTCCTTCCCCATACCTGATAATTTGACAATTTAGTTCACACTAGACCAGCTCCATGGGTAGATCATTTTGCCACAGAACTACCCAATGTCATCACATGGCATTTTCTTGCAGTTTTGACACCACTCTTTCAGATCACTGCCAGTGTTTAACCAGCATCTCAGCTAGTATTTTTTTACCATCAAACTGTCCAAACTCCATCATTATCCATAACCAAACCACAGAGTTAAGAACTGGCTTGGAGATATACTCTAGAACAGTGGTTCCTGTGGTAAAGTAAAGGTCTTTCTCTGATGTGGAAAGTTGCCTGGAGCTGTCTGCTAGTGAACGTGGGTTTGTGATGGACCCAGCACAGTGCAACAGCAGACATCCCTCACTTAGCTTGGACATTTACTGTATGCTAAGTACTCTACATCCCAAAATACTGGATAAGACCAGTTGGCCAGTTATACTTCTGCTGACAACTCATAAAGAGAAACTCTTCTCCCCTCCCAACACCTGCTGGCAAAACTCCTAAGTCAGCGGACTTCAGAGAGCACAAGAACAGGACAGGGAAGTGTTTCATCCATCCCTGTTGATCTGCTTTTTCTTGTACCTGAGCTGAGTTTTCTAACCAAGGCTGGCCCCTACTTACCAAGTTCAGCATCTTGATGTACCCAGTGGCCTCAGGCCGGTATGTAGAGGTTCCTCTATGGCTCTGAAGTTGACAGCTGACGTCTACTGGTCTCAGCAGTTCCACTGTACTGATAGCAGGGAGTTCTCTAACCCTATGAAAATCTAGTCTAAGCAGGAAGCAGAGCTGTCTCAGGGGTCACAATAAGCCCATGCTACAGCATGCCCTGGTCACACCGCTTCGCTTTCGAGTAAAAGGTGCACGTTTCCAAGACACACCTCAAATACAGACAGCTGCAAGCATGTTACAAACAAGCCCCAAACCCAAGCCTGCTGAGCCAAAGTTAAATCTTCCACAACATGTGCAGCTGTCTCCCCGAGGAGAGGATGAGAAAGAGACAAAGAACCACATGTGGCAGATCTGAGTCAGGTCATCAAATGCTCCACCAGAAAATGCTCAGACACCATAGCGGTGAAAGCAATCTAGGAACATGGACCTAATAAAATTGTTATCTGTTCTCATTTTCTCTTACTTCCCCTCTACTGATTGTGGCTCGGCTTTTTCTCACTTTGTCTTGCTTTATTTCTTTGTCCTGGAATGCATGCATTGCCAGATGTAAATAAAGGGTCAGTGTGTGCTCAGGTGCACTGTTACAAGCACAGAAAAAATTTCAAACTTCAGTGTTGAAGTCGATGTGTGTCTTTGACTGTCATGGAGCAAGAATCCCTCCCTGCTCCTGGTTACATAGAGGGAACAGAAATCAGCACCTGTCTCACTGGACTAACTCTCTCTCTCTTTTGGCCTTGACTTCAGGAGACTGAAACAAAATGTTCATGTGTTTCACCATAAGGGAAGTTTTAAAGCTACGAAGACGATGTTGCATAGAACAGCCTGGTTCAGAGAATTTGCTTTTCCTCCTGTTCCCTGGTGCCATAGCAGATTGCTGTTAAGCAGGATGCCAGCAGTCCTTGGCACTTCCATGACTGCATCATTCAGTGCTTTGAGGACAGCTCCAGGTGCTCCAAGCAGCTCTCTCAAGACACAAGAAGGTCAGTACATGAAGAGGACAATGTTGAATCCATGACCAGTGTACATGTATTCCCTGGGGATCAAAGCACAGAAAAAGAGTTCCAGCACATTGCTTCACAGAGCAGGTGAATACTGATAGAAACTGAAATCTTCAGTGGTTTGTGTTTGTGAACTGCAGTGGCTGAGGAGAGATTAATTACACCTGACTTGACCATTTCTGCTGGAGAATTGGTGAAGTTTGTTGGGTGCAGTGAGTGAAGTGAGACATCTGAGGTCCTACCATGTCAGAGAGCCCTGCTGGATCACAACTCAACACCTGCATCTCTGCACCAAAGCCATTAAATACTCTGCAAGGTTACTTTGCATCTGCAAGCACTTTTGACACTATTATTAGGCTGTTTATAATTACAGGAAAGCAATAGAGTCGTGAGTGGGGTTAAGAGAAGGTTTTCTCAGGCCTGTTTTAACCCCAGAGTTTGCATGAAAGACACAGCTGGGGTTAAACAAGGAATTTTTAGCAAAATGTTTTTCTCAACACAGACAGTCATGGCTCCATCATGGCTAAGCTCTGCTGGAGAAGCATTTTTATTTTGTCACAGTAGTCTGGGAGTCTGGAGTTTTTTCACTGTATGATTCTGTGGCTTCTGACCTTGCACATGGGGAGAGATGCAGTCCATACTATGGCAGTGCTATGTTCCCCTACCCGCTTTCCACCCTTCACTGGATTTAATTCCTAGACAAATGATACCCAGTTTAAAAAGCTCCAGCCTCTCACTGTTCGTCTCTTCTTTGTCTCTTTCTCTTTCCATCTCAGCCAAGTCGGCCATCTAAATATTGTCAGACAAAAGCAGGTAAATCTTTTTCTTCCGTCAGGTCAGGCGCAGACATCATCCACTTGCAAATCCCATTCCACAGCCCTGGGCTTACCCGGCTCTGCCATTCAGATGTAGAGCGGGTGCCAGCCAGGGAGCCGCAGGCTCTAACACTTGCTAATCGCTCATGAATGCATGTGCAAGAGCCCGTCTTGGAGAAAAGCCGAGGGTGTATAGTTGGGGGCAAGGACCAGGCAATGGGGACACCCCTGTCTCAACCCCCGACAGATTTGAAAACTGAGCACCATTTTTCCTAATACTAGCCCTCGCTGCAATTAGACACTTGCATCACAAGTGATCTGCTCCTTTGGGGACTTCCTGAGACTTACAAAAAACCCAGATAGCACAGACGTGGCACAGTGAGCTGCCTGAAAAGTAGGTGCTAACTTCGAAGAATTTGGTTGTGGGGTGTGTTAGAAGCACTTCCAGACTGTGTGCCCACTTCTGGCCTGCACGAGTGTGATTACAGCCACCAATTGGCACATAATCCTCATTAGTTCTGTCCTGATATTAATTTACAATGGGGACATATATGGGATAATCCTCAAATGAGAGATGTGTGAGAAAGTAGGTGTCACAATATGCAGTGAACTCGAGAGAGCGCGAGATTTAGCCACGACTTGAGTGTCCCACTTGAACTGACTCTGGCAGCACTGGATTTTGTAGGAAGCTATCCCTCTGAGAATGAGGAAGACAAAGAAGTTTTAGGGAAAGGGGGGAAAAACCTTCTGTGTAATTTCAAAGTTCGTAAGTGATGTGTGTTTGGAGAACAAAAGGCAAAGTGCTTGATGTAGAGCAGCCTTTCGAGGAGAGTGGGGGAGGTGGCTCATGCCATGCACAGGGCCTTGGTAGAGTGTGAAACACAGGATTTGTCATTCCTCCCTTAAGGTGGAAACGGCAGAAAGCCTTTGAAGACAGCTCTGTGCTGTTTGCTTTTAATAAGAGGACTCCTAACTGAGCCTGTGGGAACAACCACACCAGGAATAGTGGGGAGAGGGAAGGATTCGAGCAGAGAGGATGCTTGGAAGGTTTTTGCCCGATATGCACATCTCTCCATGTTCTCCAGGACTTTGCATAACCCTGGCTCCAAGCTGCTTGCAACACTGCTCCATATTCCAGCTGATGGGTACTGGCAAGGGATGCTTCTTGTGAAGAGTGCTTACAGCTACAGCACTCTGGCATCATGTGCATGGCAGGCATGGATGAAGTACTGGTAAAGAAAGAACAGACCTATCAAACCCTAGAAATCCGTGTTCTCACCAGCCTGCTTCCCACCTGCTTTTTGACACGCAGCTTTCTTGCCTTTTCAGGGAGGCACTTGGTTTTGTGCCCTGGATGACCTGTGCCAGTCTGCCCCTGCACTGCTAACAAAGGGCCTCATCACCCAGTAATTCTCAGGGCATTGAGAGACTGGGCTATCAAGGGGAGGGAGAAGATTTGTCCTTTTCTCTACCTGCTCCCCTAAGAGTCAAGAGAAAGGAAAACTGTATTTTAATATGAATGAGGGCCTAATTTTTGTTATTCTTTCTTGATTCCCTTCCTTCTACAGCCTGTTATCTTGGGTCCAGACTGCAGGCTATGACCGTGCTACAGGGGACAGGCTGTCCAGAGCCACGGGCTGGGCAGATGCTGAGGTCTGCAGGGCAGGAGTGCTTTCATATGCCTAACTTGGGGAATGTTCACTTTCAACAAAAATAAAATAATAAAATTGAAGGTGCCTGCTTTGGATGAAAGCTCAGACAAGCTCAACAGAACACAAGGCAAGTATTTCTAGCTGCCTTCCCCAAGCACACACATCTCTGTCAGAGGATGGTGGTTCCCAAGAAAACCTCCGAGGGGCAGTGGGGCTCTGGCCATGGTTCCTTGTTCACCAATACTGAGCCAGCACCCTGCTGCCTCGCTGAGCACCACCAACATGAGCAGAATGGCACCACGACACGCAGTGGCACTTCACAACATTCATCAAAACACAGGTGACTCACATTACAGCCACCTACAGGAGGGCACCTAATCTATGTAAAATCTGGGACAACCACTGTAGCATTATCCTGTTGATCAAAATGAGTTTAGCGATGCTGTGAGGTAGGAAAACCCCAGCATTTCTGACCCAGTGGTGTGAGCTCCAGAGCTGGATTTACAGCATTAGCCAGCTGGTGCTTCCCCAGCCTCCATCTACGTAAACTGGTGTTCTTGCATTGCTTCAAAGCAAGCTTGAGCTCCAGCCCTCTGAAGGTAGTGACCCTACTGAGAATAATGGAAAATCCTTGTAGGGGGAACTTCCTGCATGAAGCACCTTCCAGCCACAGTCCTATCTCACTGTGCTTAGACAAAGAGGCCAAGACTGCTTTTGGACCTGAGCTTCTGTCTCTTCTGCTGAAGCACTACAGAAGGGGTTTGTTAGAGAATGCTACAGCCCAGTGAGTTGGCTGCATTCAATCCCATACACTTGATTGAAAAGATGTGTGCTTATGTCTTTACAAACAATTTCAAGAGTGAGGGTATGGGTCAGGAATAAGCCAACTTATTACTCACCTGACTAATGCTCCACAGTACATAATGAATACATAATGAGCTAAGAACTGAAAAAGAAGGAGGGAGCCACAGAATGAAAGGAGAGGGGGACACAATCCAGGGTCAAAAACCAAATTGTTCCTGCTATTTGGCCCTGTTGGGAAAAACAGGATTAGACTAGATCTGACCTGTGTTGCTGTTTCAGCTGAAAACAGTTCCAAAAGAAACACAAGTGGATACTTGCATGTGCTCTGTGAGTCATTCCTGACAGGTATTCTTTAATAGCACATCAGCTCTAATGATTCATGGGCAGTATATCAAATCTGAAGGCTGATGGTGCCACAGGCAGATGTTCCAGACCAATCACCCCATCAGCTTCCCAAATATCCACATCATGTTTGCCATAGCATTCCCTGTGTCTGTATGACTTCTGGATTTACCTTTGCAGTATGTTTCTATCATTTGTATCATTTACCTGGGGGAAAATAACTGAGTTTCCTTTCCTAAATAAATTCTGACTTTAGATGGTATGGTTTTATACACTTACACAACTCTTTTTTCTCTCATAATTACATTTTAAAAGATATATTTGGTGACATGATTAGAGGTATTGTTGGGGTGGGGGAGCAAATTATCCTTACTAGAAGGGAATACGTGGAAAAGAGATTTGGTGGTTAAAGCATACAACAAAGGGAATAGAAGACAAATGGGATGAGAAAATAAAAATATTAACAAAGACATAAAAAAGGGTGGAAATTAAATCAGCTGGATGCTCACTACAAAGCAGGTCTGACTCTGGAACGGAAGCTGATACATACGCAAGAACTGATCCATGTATGAAAGTTGCAAACTATGAGCTGTCCTGCTGCCTTTCTAAACACACACGCAGCTCTCCGAGGGAAGATCTGCTGGCAGAGGTGGTGTTACTCCGTCTGTAAAACTCTAATCCCTCTGCCGCGGCTGATCCTCACCAGCCGTGTGTCCTCGGACGAGTCGGGGGTTCCTCTGGGGCCGCCAAACACCAGGGCTGTCCATTGTAGAAACCCCGCGGGTTTTTCCGTCCTTGCAAGGGGCTGGGTTTGGCGAAGTGGGAGAGCCCCCGCGGGGATCACGCGTGTCCCGGGGCAGCCCTGCCAGCAGGGGACATGGGGACCGAGCGGCGGCTCTCTGCCCCGCAGAGGGCAGCAGGACAGCCTCGCATCCCAGGGAAAATCCCTTCCCGTTCGTGCATCTGCTCTGCGAGCACCGAGCAAGTGACCTGCTCAAAATCCACAGCCCGGCTGCCTCTGCTTGCTTTGGGGCCGGTTCTAGCCCTAACTCGGTATTTGCATCCCTCAAATCCGATTATAATCTCTTCCTCCCACATTCCTAATAGTCCTGATCTTGTCTGGATTCTGAGAAACTAAATCATTAATTAGGAGGAGATCAAAAGCCCGGCAATGACCCTTCCTTGCTGGCTGAGAGGACCAGCTGGGGCTCCTTTTTCTTTATGACTCAAGATGGGAGGCGGAGATAAATTGAAATCAAGGGAGGTCTTTCTCTGTCAGGTCCTGAGGACGTTTACCAGTGCAGTAGGTTAGTAGCTACACCTCTGTCTGTTTCCTTGCACTAGCAGAGGTGGGGAATGTGCTTTTGTACAAAGTTTGTATTTGTACTTTTTCCAGGTGATTTTCCAGGTTTTGTAACTCCCGGGCTGTGAGATCCTCCCGATAAGTTTTTAACTTCCTTAAAGTAAGCAGTAATAGCTGTGGGAGGAGGGTGGTAAGGGAAAGAGTTTATTCTCCCCAAGAAGGCCATAGGCCCTAACTTCAAATCCTTAGTATCTGTGAAGCTCTTTTACAGCTGCAGTGCTCTTGTCTCCTTTTGAATCTGACCTGGTGATTCCCATCCCTCCCTGTTGTGCAGCAAAAATAATTATTTTTGTTTTAAGATATTACTTTTTAAAGTTTTAAATGGCAGGGGAAAGACGCTTGGAAAATACGCAGAACATGACTGCCTGGCTCAGGCTTGGGCGAGCTGCTAGGAGAAGCAGCCTGGCTTTCTTTAAGCCCTCTTCCCCGCCATACAGACACCTCTGTAGGGCCATCCCCCCTGCCCCCAGTCCGGATTTACTTGCGGGGAGGTGGAGGGCTTATCAATTTGCAATGATGGTTGCGATCTGCAATGCAGACGCACAAAGTCTCCGCATGCCCCGCGGCGGGCTCCGGGGCTATTCTTTCTGTTTGGGTGGGGACCTGTGAGGAGAAGAGTGTGAAATGTGGGGGTGGGGGTGTCCGCCAAGCTCTGTCCAAGTCACCGGGCGACTCTGCTCAGGCCAGCTGCCCCGAGGGGCGAGCAAGGACCTGCCTCCCACGCCCCAGCAGGGAGGGGTGTACTTATCCCCACCGTGGCACCTACGAGCCAAGCTGGCAAGTGCAGCCCGGTGCCCCAGCCCTCCCCCAGTCCCTGAATACCCTCGAAGTCCCTCCCTCCCCAGTCAACCGACTTTTAACATGACAATGGCCATGACAATACCCTCCAGCCAAGGCCAGGCTGGGGAGGACTTAAATGGGGCGCCTGTCCACAGCCTGCCGCTAGTTTCGACGGCCACATCGCCTCATGCTCGGGGCTGGGGGACCCGGCCCGGCCATGAGCGCCCACCTGGCCACGCCGCCCTACGTGCCCTACCCCAGTGCGGCCAGGTATGGGGACTACTACTGGCTCTCTGCAGGCAGCATGGACAGCGTGCCGGCCGAGGAGGCTCCGGGGCTGGACGCTCTCCCCCTGCCCGCGGCCAAGACGCCCAGTCCCTCAGGTACGTGTCCGGACGGCCGAGCCATCGAGCTGCCCGGCGCTGGGAGCGGCCCGGGAGTGTGCCCGGGGCTGGGAGGCGATGCCGCTACTGCCAGCGGCCGTGTGCCCGGGCCTGGGATCGGCCCGGGAGTGGCCCGGGAGTGTGCCCGGGGCTGGGAGGCGATGCCGCTAATGCCGGCGGCCGTGCGCCCCGGCCAGGATGCGGTTTCGGCAGGGAGGGGCGGCGGGAGCCAGGCGCTGCTGCCTGCGGTGCCAGCGTGGCCACTCTGCCCACCGGGACGGGCCCAAGGGGCGAACAGAGGCACCTCCGTGGTTCTGCCATGAGGCGGCCTGTCCCCACCTCCCCACGGCTGCGGAGCCCCTGCGAGTCCCCAGAGCACCCGCGATCTTAGATTCTCCCGAGAAGATGGACTTCAAAGGGTTTTGAGTCTTCCCTGCCTTATTTTGCTCCCTCTGGTTCTGTTCTGTCCTCAGTCGACTCTCCAGCTTCCTCCAGCTCTGGGACACTCACCCAGTACCACACCCCCGACTCCGCCACTAGCTCCACCGCAGGAGAGACCCCGTCTCCCCACTCCTCAACGCAGAAGGTCAAGGCGCAAGGCAAGGGCACGGTGAAGATGGGCAAGAGCCGCACAGCCTTCTCGCAGGAGCAGCTGAGAGCCCTACACCAGCGCTTCCAGAACCAGAAGTACCTCAGCCCCCAGCAGATCCGGGAGCTGGCTGCTGCCCTTGAGCTCACCTATAAGCAGGTGAACATCTTGCTCTGAGCAGCACCTGAGTTGGGGGTTTCTTTTTGTGTTTTTCTTGGATCACAGAGAGGTTCTTTCGTTATCTTGTAAGTGGTACTGCTTATGTGAGAAAGTAGAGGGTGTGAAGATTCATTACTCAGTCTTCTTACGTTTGGTTCCAGTACCATCCACCCACTCCGTGCAGGTGTTCGAAAGGGCCTGCAGAGCAGCAAAGCAGGGCTATTCAGAGTCAGGTTACTGTTCTGTATGGATAAGTGTTGTCTTTGAATGTAGAAAGATACCTGCCCTGCTATGCAAGTGGCCTTTCCTAGTCAGAGTGGCACCGTGGTCCCTCCCTAGAGAGACGGTCCTTGCTCCAGCAGATGCTTATGTCTGACTAAAGGAACAACTCCCTCCTGGAGTCCTGACCTTGGCACAGCGGTGAGATGGTCCTGCACAACCCGATTTATATAGCCACCTGCATCTGCTGCACGTTGTTAGCTGCTGAGATCATTTACAGTATTAGAAGTCAATCAGAAACTTGATTGTAGCAGAAATAAGGATGTGTAGTAAGAGCTTAAAAAAACTTCTAATTTCTTATGTCCTTTTCACATCACTTCTAGGTGAAAACATGGTTTCAGAATCAGCGGATGAAATTTAAGCGTTGCCAAAAGGAGAGCCAGTGGGTGGATAAAGGGATGTATCTGCCGCAGGTGAGTAAACTTCCCTCCCCATCACCACCAGTCACGGCTCCCCCAGTCTGGGAGGAGAAGTGTATCATGTCCAACCTGCTAATTCTAACAATGCACAGGACTCAATATTACCAAGCCAGCTGTATTCCTCCTAATAGGCCTTACAATGGCATCTCTTTTAAGCTGTTTTTTCCCCCCTGTGTGGTGTTCCTGGACACGTTGACCTGGAGATTACTAACCGGTCATCTCTGCTATTACTGGCCTATTGGGAGGACAATGGGCATGAAAAAGGCGCTATTGTTCGGGCTCAGAGGAGGGGCTGGGGGAGAAAAGAGGACCCATTCCAAAGAATTGGGCCGCTGGTGTGGTTCTGCACTGCTGAACGACTTTCTTTGTCTCCTAGAGTGGGGCTCATCAGGCTGCCTACCTGGACATGGCACCCACGCTCCATCAGGTCTTCCCTGTCGGCGCTGGCAGGAATTTTCAGGCTGTGCACAACGTGCACCAGGCACCAGGCAGCGGACAGACTTACGGGAGTGGGCAGAACCTGTACTCATTCGTGTCTATGGAGGATGTGGAGGATGTGGGGCTCTTTGGAAAAGGTGGGACAAGCTACAATACCCAGCAAACCGTGGGTTTATTAAGCCAGCAAATGAACTTCTATCACAGCTGCTTTGACAATATAGATTATGTCAGCGTGGAAGTAGAAGACACCTTCAACTTCCAGAACACCTCTGACAGTGTCACACCATTTTCAAGCTCTCCTATACAGAACCAAAGCCAGTTACCTTGGCATCCCATGGGGACCCAAAGTGGGTACGAGTCTCAGGTTTGAGTATTTTTTTTCTCCCATCTCTTGTGTTTACCCATGGGACTTCCAGGGGTTTGACTCAGGGATACATGTTCTATTCGTTTTTCTTGCCCCTCCTCCACTACTGCTGTTTTAATTATTGGAGGGGCTCAGCACCCTGTTGCCTGGGGCTAGGTTCCTGTTTCAGTGTGCCTGTCTGTTCATAGCTAACCCTTGGCAAAGATGCTTTGGGTATTGATGAGAATGAACCTCATTCATTGAGGCCAGTGTGCAATGTTGCAGCTGTGAGCAGCAGAGGTTGTTAAGGTCTGTCTGTTGTTCAAGTCTCACCTTTGCTGTCTCTCTAGCCTGTGATCTCTGATTCTAGCCCTGTGTGTTTTGCACCAGAGCTTCCACTGCAAAGGAGGTGAATATTTGTTGTTGCAGAATAATTTTTCATAAAGTCTGTTTTTTGCAGTGTTACCAAGCATGTTTTATGTTATGTTCATGTTGTATTTTATTGCTTTTTCTGCTTAATGTTCAATGTTCTTAATGTTAATGTTCTAACAAAGTTAATTGAATTGCAAATAAATTACTTTATTTTAATGTTGTGATGATTGTCACCAGCTTGCATTTGAAGAGCCAGCTACAAGAGTGGTAATGCTACACAGGTCAGACCTGCAGTACTGAGGAAAAAAATAACCCTACTGTGTTTCTCCTAGGGCTGGGCTCAAGCAATTGTTTAAAAGGAGCAAGTCACAGAAATCTATCAGCTTGTTTTTAATATGCAGGTGTGTAGCCTAGTGCAAGGAGGGTGAGGGGAGGCTCCAGGGCTAGGCAACTGGACAAGCTGCTGGCTTGAAGTGATGTGCAGCCCTGCAACGTGCTTGTATTAGCCCTTGAACAGCAACGCTTTTTGTACTGAAAAGTACTGAAGAAGGAGGATGGAGCAAAAGAAGGTGTCCTAGAGATTGTATGGCCTCCTGCTGGTGCTTCAGAAGGTCGCAACTGGAGATCTGGAATCCTGCATAATTAAATATGCAGCTCTGTTTTGGGGTTCTTGTGCTGACCTCAAATGGCAACAGAAGTCAGTGAGTAAGTAAATTCCAAGTTCTTTAAAGTACACTGCACCACTGAAGCCCTTCATCTGTCTGGAAAGGGTGAATTCAAGGGGTACTCCTACTGAGCAATTAGCCAAACAGGCAGCTGATGGCTCAGGCTCAAACTCTGCTACAGGTTCTTTGCTGAACAAAACCTGCATGTGTGGATGCAAAAGCACATCCCCTCTTTCCTTTTGCAATTGCAATTCTCTGCTCCCGAGGCAAGGTACGATAGGTACTGGAAGGAGAGAGGAGTGGAGGCTTGAGCCTGTGTAGAGAAGGACGTAAGAATAAGTCACATGTGTGGGTTGCCAACATTAAAACAGCAGAAAAAGGTAAATCTGACCCAGAAAAGGGGGAAGGCCAGGTTCATGTGGTTTTTGGTATTACAGAACAAAAAGTCCTTTCTCATCCAGATGGGAGATTCATATCCCAAGAGCAGTGTGTATGAATTCTGGGTCATTCTCTAGCAATAGTACTAATTTCAACGATTGCCTTGAAAAAATAAAGCTGGACTATATAAATCACCTATACAAGTCATACATACTATGCCTTGTCTTTCAGCTTTAAAATTAGCAGCTTATGTTTTTGGGGTTAAGATGTACTCTTTTAAAGAAGTAAGGTATACAGATCTTTGCAGAACAATTGCAGAGGATGCCTGCTACAATTTACCTGTGCTGCTTGGTATGTTTTGTTTCCATGTGTCTGCTGCAAGGGAAGTCAGAACTCTGCTAGCAGATGTCGTTCTGCAGAAACAGATATTGTTGCTAAAACAGCCCTGGGGCTGAGAATGATTTCTTGTGGCTTGTGTTACTCCATGTACTGTGGGGGGGGGGGGAGTGTTCTGTGGAAATTGAGTGCTCCCTCATGGCTGTGTTATTCCCCTGGTTGCTCAGCCCAGGTTGTGTGTAGGTTTGGCAAGCGCATGTAGCTGGAGGGAACATGCGGAGCAGCTGTTTGAATTTTGGAGGGTGGGCTGCAAAGGACTTCTAGTTGCTTAGGAAGTGTTTCTAGAGCCTGTGGAATTAAAAAACAGGACACTGCCTTTCCACAGAGCTGGTGATCTCTTCTTCATTCTCTCTTCTGTTACCTTCACATGCCTGAATCACATCACCATGTGAAACAACTGCACAGGTAATTGGGCACTACTACCAAAACTAGCGGAGATGCAGGTGCCTCCAGCCTCATACTCAAGTTCCTTAGAGGAAGAAAGTGCATGCCAACAAAAGCTCTTTCTGCCAGGATGCATTACACCTCTATTAGGACTGCTGCTTCTCGTGACTGGGTTGTGTGACTTCTGCACACTGCAAACGTGATTTGCCTTACCAGAAAAACTTTTTAGGTTCAAGCTGTAAGATGATTTGGAGCTTTTCATATGCATTACAGCTTGTGGGAATACACTCCACGTTTACAATATCTGCAGTGACAAAAAAGGTGCAGATGTAGTTCCAGTGCTGCAGAGAATCCCACCTAAACAGAAGACATTTGGTCTGGTACAGATTATGTAGACCAGGGTTTTATTCTGTAGTTCACTTTTCAGCTGTCCCACAGGGACAAGGCCACGCAGGTACAGTGGTGCAAGCAACCTCATTCCTTGCTCTCTATATCAATGTGGCCTGCAGAGGTTTTACAAGCTACATGTTTCTTCTGAGTAATCACTGAGCAAGGCCTCACAGCCCCAGCTGTCTGTCCAGGGCAGATAAAAGTAATGATCTTTCCTTTAATAGGCTCTTCCCTATAGGCATATGTAAACACATTTATTTATCTAACTACACCGCATGACAAAGGCTGAGCTAACAGAGTTTTGGAAATTTTCAGTCAACACCTGCCATGCGTCTCTTGCAGTCTCCTGCGTGGCCTGTCATCAGAGGGCAGCAGCATATTGGCTGATAATGAATAGCCATGAGGCATGAATGACTAAATCATTACACTTGGACATTAAAATAAAAGGAAAAAAAAACCACAAAACAACAACAGAAAAACAAAACAGAACCCAAGAAAACACAATTCCAAGTCTTTTCCTACCTGTGAGGGCCATGCTGTCCAAAGTTTTGAAGAGGACCCTCAGGACATATCTGGGAATCTCTTTCATAATGAGGCTAGAATTAATTTCTCATACTTAACAAAAGTCTATCTGCTGTCTAGCAGCTGGAGAGTGTCCAAACCATTAAATCTTTTACAACTTACAATGTTGGGACTTCTGCTTTGGGTGAGCCCCAAGATCCAGCTAAGTCATTGTTTAGATACTAGAGAAAGACCAGAAAAGAAACCAAGTCCTCAGTGTCCCTCTGGCTGGCTGGGGCTGAGGGACTCCCTCTAACAGAAGCTGCATTCCTGCTCTTTTCACACAGGACATTGGGAATGCAGCTCCTGATACAGCAGACATCAAGGATCTCCCTTCCTAGAAGCTGCTTGCTCGCCTGTTGGAATTGCTGCAGGCTTTTAGACTCCATAACCACCTGCGGCAATCAGGTCTGTCTTTGGATGATGACCTCTGAAAAACTGTGTTTCTGAGGAAACAGCAAGATTTGGTACTGTTTGTTAGCACTACTTTGCTGAAGGTCAATAGCAGGGAGATCACAGCTGTTGCTCTTACAGACAGAAGCATTCTGCAAGCTAGTCCCAGAGCCTCCACAGCAAAATCCTGCCTGTCCTAAAGCATCTCTGAAGGAGCAGGGCATGACATGTGACTCCTTTTCCAGAGAACTATTAGTGAAGACCAGCTGCAAGCTCAACTTTTTTCACCTACAGCAGCCTTTGATGGGTTGGCATGGAAAGGTTTTAGGTTATATTCAGGTAAGTAAACAGAACTGTTAGCTTGAGAAGAACTGAAAAATATCTTCATTCTGGTGTGAGAGCCCTGATAATTGCCGCTATTGTAGTCCACCCTCCGATGTTAGTCAGCACCTTTTCAGTTGACTTAATTGTTCTCCACCCCTCTGATGGTTTCAAGAACAGTCTTGCCCATCCTTAGCCATTTGCTAATTGTAAGAGGAGAGGGTGGGGGCTATGCAAGATTCTATGACTCACCATCCAAAAGGCCTTATCTCTCCCCAAATCATGCTGGCCTCGTGTTGGCTTCAATGCCAGGCAGCAAATAAGCACCATGCAGCTATTCAACTTGATTACTCCCCACCACTGGGATGGGGGAGAGAATCAGAAGACTTTAAGTGAGAAAACTCGTGGATTAAAATAAAAACAATTTAGTAGGTAAAGCAAAAGCTGTGCACACAAACAAAGCAAAACAGGGAATTAATTCACCTCTTCCCATAGACAGGCTACCTCCAGGACAACAGAGCCCCATCCTGTGTAATGATTCCTTAGAAAGACAAATACCATCACTCTAGATGTTCCCCTCTTCTTCCCCCCAGCTTTCTTATACTGATCCCAGAGCCATATGGTATGGTCAGCCATCCCAGCTGTGTCTCCTCCTAACTCCTTGTGCACCCCCAGCCTTCTCTCTGTCAGGGAGATAATGAGAAGTAGAAAAGGCCTTGACACTGTGCAGGACCTGCTCAGCAATAATGAAAACATCTCTGTATTATCAACTCAATTCTCAGCACAAATCAAAAACACAGCCCCATCCTAGATACAATGAAGAAAATTAATGAACAGAGCCAAAGTCAGCACACCATACAGCATACCTCCAGTCAAAGAGTGTCTGCCTAAGGGAGTGGGAACAAACAGCTGTGAGGCACAGGGACATAAATCAGCTTTGCCAATAGAAAACCATGCCTCTTATTACTCAAGTCACAGAAATCACTGCCTTAATTTTATGCTCTTTTTTTAAACCATGGCACCTACTTCATTGCCCTAAGAGAAATTTGTTGTCATCATCAAAGAGTAATAAAAAGGAGTGATAGAAAACCTGTGACACAGGAAACTGGAGGCCTGTTATTACACATACTTTGCTACACACATCTGGTTTTAGGTACTTAGACACACAGTCAAATGATAGTACCTCTATAACAGTCCCCATGTTCAATATTGCTGGATAGGGAAAATTCTTAAGGTGGGTGATAGTTACTCACCTGTTTCCTTTGACTTGAGATATCTGGCATTGCCAAGAGCCATGAAGCTGATCCACTAATAACACAGAAAAATTTCTGTTTATAGTTTCAGGATGAAATAACAATGGCATACAGTTGCTATGGCTATTTATGTTCCATCTGGTTTTTACATCGCAATGCTCTATTGCAGTGGGAAAAAAGATATACATAAAAATACATAATGCATGTTAAAAAATACTCTTTTTTATTTGCCAAATTGAATGCACTGTTAGGTTTTCTCAAGCGGAGGCACAGAAAGATACAGACTAGAAGGAAGGGCTTATAAGATCATCTTACCAGCCTTTCCGCAAGCTACTTGTCGCATCTCCTTCATTAGACACTTCATCACTTCACCTCATGGCTGATTTACAGAAGGGATGGTTTACACTTCAGATGGATAACTGGCACGTGGCAGTAACTTCTCCAACTTCAGTTAAAGATATGTGACCAGCACCCTCCATACAGCCCCTGAGTTCGTATGCTATGCACACACAACTGTACAGTGATACGCAGAAATGAGATCCCCGAAGGCATCTCTGCTTCCCTTTAGACAAGTTAGAAGATCCATAATTAAGAAGAACCAGAGCATAAGCTGGGTAGCCAGATCTTGGGCTTTGCTATAAGGGAGTTTGGTTGTCTGTGCCAATCAAAGAAGGAATGTGTGTGTGCCCGGGTAGGGGCACAGAAATGAAGGGCTCTGTGTGCATGCACCTGGGCAAACAGGTCTCTGCAAGGCTGTGTGTCTGCAGGCAAACATTTGGATGCCAAGACAGGTTCTAGCTACAGGGTGTCCCTGAGGTGGACGGCACACAAATAACAAAGGGAGAGATTAGAAGAAAATTTGATTCCTGGCTGACCAAGTACCCCATATCCACAATGCTTAGGAATGATAAAGATGATGGCTGGTAGTGGTTGGGAAAGGAGCCCCCATAGTGGCTGAATGGTGAAAATTACAGCCATCACCTGTCTTGGAGTCTGGATATTCCACACTGCCAGGGTAGCTGTGGTAAAAGTCTACTTTGTGCTGGGCAATGAAGCCCACTGTCTGCTGGACACTGCAGGTCCCCCCGCCTTTGCCAAAGACTCCTCCATCCTCGCTGGTCACGATTGTGTAAGTGTTCGGCCCTCCTCCATAGTGCTGACAGGGGGGAGGCATGGTTTGGATGTTGCCAGCTGCGGTGATGGGGTAGCCCTGGTGGAATTTGGGGTGCACATCCAGGTAAGTACCGGTCTGGAAGCCACTCTGAAAGGGAAAGGCAGAGAGTCAGAACACATGCTTATCCACTGGTGTCCACAGGCCTGACACGTACTGGGGCTCTGTCCCTTCATATTTCATATTGTCTATTGACCAGCAGCAATAGCATGGAGGGCAAGAAGAATTATGTCCATTCCCATAGCTCAGGGGCGGATACACAATCATATATATATTCAATATACATAGGAGGAGAACAGCTTTTCCCTGGAAACATTTCTGTGGCATAGCCAGCCCACTGCTGGGCTACCACCAGTAGATGGAGTGGTGCCAAGTCTGCACCTCTGTGCTGAGCAAACCAGGAGGCCGGATACACTCACACTCGTATGTTTAAGTTGCCCCCGTGGAGGAAACAAAGGATTTGTCTGCCCAGAAAGAAGAGCCATGTGCTATGTTCTTACTTGCGTGAGGCACTGAGCCCGTTCGCTCCACAGGCTGTGCTTCTGGCACCTTTTCAGTTTCATCCTCCGGTTCTGGAACCAAGTCTTCACCTGGATGGGGAAGGGAAAGCGGAGAAAAATGTCAGCAAAGGAGAGGGAAGAACAAATGTTACCAAATTCAGGAGCAGGAAGAACCAGAGGGAGAGTGACCAGATGGCAGACATACATGGGCAGCAGCAGCAGATAAAAGCCTTTAAAAACTCCTGGGGGGTGTTGCCAAGGGGAGAGGTCTGTCTAGCAGCCTCAGCAGGTGGCTAGTGCAACTGTGTGATGGGGGAGGGGGTGGCTCGGTGTCAAGAGACAGTGATAGTTGTGACAAACCGACTCATTCCAATCATGCAGGTGAATGACTGGTGTAAGTCAGATCCACCGACACCTCTACAAGCCCCCTGCACTAAAGGCAAACTTCTAAGACACTGTTTCTGCATATTTGCAAAGAGAGAAGGGACAGACTTGCTCCTTGTACCCAGCAGCTACCAAATTCAAATCTCCTTGCTGGGGCGAATTCCAGGGCCATTTCCCCCCGGGCTGTGTCTGTGCTGTGAAAGCAGCCTTTGCAGGGATGTGGATTGAAGGGAAGAGCAGACTGTCCCACCTGCCTTGTTCTTGACAGAACCAGTTCAGTGTGTGCTGTATGTGTGCACTTACAATGCTTGTATAACTTTTTTAGTCCCAGGGCATACAGGCCATCATGCCCAGCTCTGAGATCCAAATTTCAGGCAGATTTTGGACTTGTAACAGTGAGTTCTTGTGCTCCACTGCCCAGCCCCCTCTGCTTTGGGAAGGCATCATTAGAGACAGCATCATTTCACTACATACAACATACCTGGAGATCAGCAGAGACCCTAAAGGGCAGTGATATGTGAACCTAGCATCCACGAGGAGGAGGGAGCACATCTCAGGCAGCCAGGCAGTGCTGAGAGTGGAGCATTATTAGATATTGGACAAGATAAGACCTGGGAGACACTAGCAAGAGCTTTCAGCATGTAGCAGCCCCGTGATTCAGAGAACAGATGCATGCCAGGGTTTCTGTGAAGTTCACAGCACATAGAAAAATCTGTGAAGTGCTGTCAGGCCCAGGGTAGAGACTGTTTGTGGGGAACAACATATTCATCATTGGGTTTGCAATTCTACCACAGGTGTTGGCAACAGAACCCTTAACTGACCCCTGACTTGGGAGGCCCAAATGAGGTGCCACTGACCCCTCTACCTGCAAAAGTGCTTCTGATCTCTGGGCATGAATAAGCAGGGGACCAACTGTTAGCTGGCACCTTTGCCTCAGTCCCTGCTGGGGACTCATCTTGCCATCCTGGCACCTCCTTAAGTGACCACTCAGCCACTGTGAGATCAATACACTGTAGGTCAAAGTCTCTGTTCACCTGCTTGTAGGTGAGTCCCAGGGCCACAGCCAGCTCCCGGATCTGCTGGGGGCTCAGGTACTTCTGGCTCTGGAAGCGCTGGTGCAGGGTTTGCAGCTGCTCCTTGGAGAAAGCTGTACGGCTCTTGGTCTTCCTCATCCCCTCCATGCCATATTCTCTGCCCTTCTGAGACTTAGCTGTAGGCTGTGGGGATGAGGATGATGAATGTGGACTGGTGGCTGAATCTGGTGTGAATTGGCTGAAATTCCCAGAACTGGATGAAGCTGGGGATACTTCTATAAATAAAAAGACAATGAGAAAAGGTGTAGGAGACAAAACGTTTAGCTGTAAGGGTATGAGCATGCTCCCTGCCTGCTGTAGAGCTCCTTGCCTACCAGACAGGAGCTTTCTTGAAACAAAGGCTTGTGTGACCCTCCCTTCTTCATGTATCTGTGAGCACAGACAAGTGCACTAAAAGCGAGCAGCCTCCCAGCTCAGTCCCCTCTGGGATGCTTGTGGCTCCCTTTTGCCAGGCAGAAAAGTCAGGGCAGGGAGTGGTGCACATCAGTTCACAGTGAGCTCTCCTCCTCCAGAAGGCCTCAGCTATATTTCAGTCTGATTGTGGTGTAAAAAGGCCTTGTCCTGACTGCAAGCATAGATCTGGGTTGCTGGCTGGGCTCCCCAAAACTGCCTGCCCAGCAATACCAAGGCACTCAATAGAGACAAAACAACCTCTGACCAGGGTATACAGTGGGGCAGCACAGCCAGTGTTCACAGCGAGGGCAGCAGGTGGAGACCATCAGGCATTGGATATTGGCTCAGTCCTGTTTGCCTTTGTCTCCCACCACAGAGACTGGAGACACTGTAGGTGGAAGGACCTATTTGTCTGAGAAGGGCTTTTGGTGAGAGAAGAATGAAGGAGAGAAATTTCACATGGAAGAGGAGAGGGAGAGGAAAGGTGGATTTGTGAAACAGGTGAAAGGAGGGAGCAATCCTATACCCAGGGACATGGGGGACAAAATTCAAGAGTGAAGAGGAAGGCATTCAAGCTCCTCATTTGTCCCGGTACATGTCTTAAGGGGTCTCTGTTGATGACAAAGTTGAGATAAAGACCTAAAGGAAAAGCTTCCTGAACAATCTGGGCTTCTAGTGAAGACAAAACCTGCCAATATGCAAAGTCATTCAGGCTGCAGGAATAAGAAAATGTGTCGCATGCCAGATTACTGGGGTCTGAGAGAGGCTGAGACCTTCTCAGGCCAACCTGACTGCAGGGCTATTTTACCAGTCACTCCTCTTTCCCCTAACTAAAATGATGAATCTGCCCATCCCTCTCTCCTCCAGCTACTCCTCTGCAAACTGTCCTGCATGGTCCATCCCCTCTCCTCCTACTAGAAGTGCAGTGCAGTACCATTTCAGTACACAGCTTCTGCCTACTGAGCCCAACCAATGTCTCCCAACCTCCTTATTAGTCACCCTGAGAGCTGTGACACTGAGACACCCTCCTCAACCTCCAGAACATAACGTCCAGAGCAAAGTCCTGATGCCCCCTAGAGGAATGGGCTTCCCACCCATCCTACAAAACCTTTCCTTCTTCTGTCCTAAGAGGAGAGTCTACTAAACAATCACTCTAGCACTGGGGAGCAGGGCTCTGAGGATTGCAAAGGGATTCTGTCTACAAGCAGGAAGAGGCTGTCAGCAGAAGAGGTGCAAGGGCCTGCGGTGTTATGTGCATGGGGCTAGATTGCAGAGCCCTGAGGAAGCTGAACATCAGTGACGTGACTGCATGGAAGCTAAAACTTCGTGTGGTATCACAGGATGCTTGGCTCCTGCAGGCTGTGCAGTAAAAACCTTATAGGGAGGAAATGAGTATGCTGGGAACATGGGCCTGGAAAACAGGAAAGTCTCCTGTTAGACAGGAACCACAGCGAGACACTGTAGAACTAAAGCTCCCCCAGGTTGCTGCTTGACCTGTCATCCAAAGCTCCATGAAATTATCGTGTGCAGCTCGAGCTCAGGACAAAAGCACTCCCTCTCCCATGAGAAGAGACTAAAGGAGAGAGGAAGCAAGAAACACTAACAACAGTGCAACAGATATGATGAACATGAAAGCCTGTAACAGACCCGCTCCCACAAGCCCTTGACATCTGTAGGCCTTGACTTCCACAACTGGGCTCTCTCTAAGAGAGGTATGAGGGGAGAGTGCTTGAAGATGGGTTTAAAGTCTATATACCAAACCCAACAGGGGCACAAAGGAGTCCATCTGCCCACTGCCTTTGTCGGGCAGGCAGCATGCAGAGAGCCTAAGCCTTTCTCCAAACTACATGGCAGGTAGCCATGTGCCGAGTAGCCAGAGTCACTCTGCCTGAGCCTGCAGGTTTCCATTGCAACTGACAGCTTGAAAGTAGCACCCCAAAACCTGGCTCTCCTCCCACCCATTCATCTTGCTAAAGTGTTGCCCTGCTGACCATAATGTGGGGCTGGGCGAAAACCTGCTCTTACCAGCTCTTCTATTGCCACTCACTGGAGTGGGAGAGGAATGGCAGGCACAGAAAATGTCACTGTGGTGAGGCCTGGGACTTTTTGGTTAAAAAGGGGAATGTAAAGCAACAAGAGCACAGAAGGAAGATGGAAATAGAGGAAAATGGCAAAATGAGAGAAGCAGTGAGTAACAATGCTAGATATAAGGAGCAGATCTCCCAGCACCCAGATATTCAGAGCAGGCCTTGGATCATAATTAATAAGCACATATGCAAGGAGTTGGTAAGGGGTATCACAAGAAGTATCTCCAGGATCTGTTTCTCTCGATGGCATATATGACAGCATTAAACTAAAAGGAGGTACAGACAATCCTGCACCAAGAACTTCTGTAAGAGCAAGCTGTCACACTGCCCTTCAGGCTGGAGCACAGACCTGACAGTGCCTGGACTCTTGCAGGCTCTTTTGAGGTTTAAGAAAATTTAAGAAAATTAGGAAACCGGTTGGCAGTCATCTCAGAGAAGTAGCATGGAAAAGTGGTGTGACTGGCCAAGGTCATCCCTCCTCCTTGCCTCCCACACCGCAGTTTGCCTAGGTCACACACAAGGAAACCAAGGCAGGGAAAGAGAAAAACCCGCTCAAAGTCATTTAAGCCTGACCTGGGAGCAGAGGTATCCCGGGGATCAGCGATCAGCTCCAGGATTTAGCTGCAAGGCCTTACCTGCTGTGTGCCTCCTCGCTCCCGCCTCAGGACACTGCCTGGCCGCGGCGATTCCCGCGGGCCCGGCCGCTGCGGGCACTTGCCGTGCCTCGCTCCAGTGCAGCTCCAGGTAGCCCATGGCAGCCCCGCCGGGGCACGCCTGGTACATGGGGAGCAGCGGGAGGGGCGGGTCCCCCACCTCACAGCAGATGTCACCTGCACCCCGGGGCACGTCTCACTGCCGAGCTGAGGTGGCCCCGGAGCGCAGACAGGCCTTTATAGCCGGCCATTCCCTGCCTGGGACCGCAGTATTCGCCACGGCCCGGTCCTCCGGGCTCTTTGTCATGTTAAAGAGCCTGATCGGTGGGGTGGGGACAAAGCAGGGGGCAGAGAAAGGAGCACAAGGCATCAGGGCTGAAATATGTCCCCTCTGAATTCCTCCCATTCTGCAGGTTCCTCGGTCACACCTGAGCAGGGTATGACCCTGAGCCCCAGGACAGCTCCGGCTGCTCGCTCCTTTGGGCTCTGCTGAGCTTGTCCCGGCTCAAAGCCCCGTGAGCGCAGGTGTCCTGTACAGTTCACTGCCCGGGGAGAAAACATCCTGGCCAGTCTCCACCACGGCAGTGGACAAGGTAAACCTGGAGGTAAACCTGGTGCTGAGCTGCTCCGAACCATGCCGGCCAAACCCACACCCGGCCCTGGGTTATGGGGAGGGTTCTGAGACCTTTACTTTGTGGCTTGTGTCACATTGACACCCCCCCGAAGACCCACAGACACCCCCCACTGACCAGGCAGCACTTCCCATAGTCTTGGTGCAGGTGTCAGAGATGGGAGAAGGGGGAAGGAGTAAGAATTAGAGCTGGGGACTAGAACACACCTTTTTTAAAATTTAATTTAATTTTAACTGAGAAGGAATTTCCTTCATACAGGCCTTGGAGAGAGCCAGCTGAAAATGTGCTTGGCCCATCTTCAACAAGCCTGTGCCAGAGCAAACTCAGAAACACTGGGCGAGACACATCCAACACCAGATCTCACTTTGCAGAGCAGGCTCAGGAGTCTCACCTGGCTGACGTCCAGGGGGACAACCAGCAGAGATATTTTCACTGTGGAGGTAGGAAAATATCTAGTGCATGTTGGGTGCACAGCTAACAGATTTGCTTGCTCATGGCCTTTCAAAAGCATATCCTTCTTTTGTTTGTGTAGCCTTGGCTGTGGCCTTTGCCAAACTGCTGCAGGTTGGTTGGAATAAAGGAGATGAAGAGTTTTCTTTAAGACAGGGTTAGCTGATGTTTCCTGACATATGGCCTACCCAAAGGGGACAGGCACCTGCAGAGCTGTTCATTAAATAATTAAAGATAAGTGAGTGAGCTACAGAATTCAGCTGTGGGCCTGCAGATTGGGCTTGTTTCGGTCCTCTCTCATCAGCAGGTTTTGCTCTACCTGTATTTAAGAAAATTTTATTAGTTTCATCTCAAAAGACATTGTGAGTCTCTCACTAATGTCCATTTCTCAATAGAGAGATAGAAGTCCTAGAGTTAATTAAAATATTTCTTGCTAGAACCAGCCCTGCATTATCACCAGGACATGTGCATGCCTCCTGTCAGAAGCTCAGAGCTGAAGGTGCTGATCCACAAAAGTGTAAAATGATTTCAAATGGACAGTCCTTTCACCCCTCTGTACCTCATTACTTCACAGATGCTTGTTGCTGCTTTCATCCCAAGCCTGTTCTCATCCCAATCATCCCAGTACCTGCCAGGAGGAGAGAGAGGGGCACCTGCTTGCTGTGAGTGTTCAAGTATCAGCAGGGAGAAGATACAGACAGGTGGGAGAAAGCAATAGAAATAGGAAGTAGAATTTAGATGAGTTTAATAGGACATAGAACACCACTTCTACCAGGACTTGTGCTGCTGCTCTGTGCCCCATGGCAGGTCACTAGTCCTGGCTTCCCTGTCTGTAGAGACACTTTCCCATGAGGTGCAGACTGGAGGGAGCTAAGGACCTAGCTAGAGTCTCTTTAACTTGTCACTGAGTTTTATGTTTTCTGTTTGCATGAAGCACTTTTTAACTTTACAAACTGCAGGGATTGACATATCTCTGCACAAGAACGGCAGGTTTTTAAGTTAAATTTACTTGAAAAACTTAAAGCAAAAAAAGGGCTTTTGAGCACATCTGCCTCAATAGAAACCCAAGAACATCCTGAATATGTCAATTGTGCTGCAACAGCCCCTACAATTTGCTTTGGCTAATGATGTCTCCCTTCTGAATCATTCTACATTTCAGAGCTGCAGTGCCACAAGAGCTGAGATCACTATCCCTCACACCTACCCTCAAGCCCTAGCTAATTAAGCACCAGTTACATGAGTTGTACAGAGCTTGGGACCCCACTGGGCAGCTCCAGTGCAGCCAGTAAAGGTGAATGTTATGCTCTCCTTCTTACTCATGCCTGGCCTGTTAGTGTATATTGGTGTTCAAAATTTTCGTGGCCTTAGGTGCAGTTAGGATATGAAACCAAGGTAGCAGACCTGGAAGCTATCAACACCTCTTTTAGGATTGTTGAAGGTGTGGGTTGCAGCAACAGTCTCTGTTGCTTTTGGGAGTTTCACTGGCTGAGCACTTCACACTTGATCTCATTGATTTCAGCTGCTTCTGAAGGTGTCTGGGATCTTTCCTACAAAATGCCCAGAGGCCATAATAAACCAGCATAGTCACTTGCACTACAAAGTCCCTCTGAACTGCAGCTGGGGAGGAGGGTAGTGTCACTCCTGGGAGCAGAGCCACCCCTCCAGCTGGACGAGCAAGTGGGGCAGCACAGAGGAAGTCACCTCCCTGGGGGCAGAAGGGGGGACCGAGGAGCAGAGGAGCTGAGGGGACCTCAGGGCTTTACTCCCTGTGGTTTCAGAGCAGCAGCATCTCTGAGGGAGCAGCTAATGTCCCCCACATGTGACACAGATGTGGCTTGGCATCAAACCAAGCCTGGTTGGTTTGGTACAGTTTTGTTCCAAATACTCACTGTTATCTGACAATGCTGAATATGATTTTGGTTAATTATTCACAGGTTGTAAATACAGTTGTTTTAAGAAGAAGGCTTTGATACTACTGTTTTATAATATTTCTTCTTTTTTTTGAAGCCTAAACAAACGCTCTGCTTTGTTTAAACATTTGTAGGGTTGTTGTGATCGCTACTGATACTAATGGCTTAGTCAAAAGACACTTGAAGAGCAAAAAACTGGAAAAATAATGGAGTTTGAAGGATAAGAAGCAAAGTAGCTAAAACATTCCCACACTGCAACATTACCACTCTGTTCCCCTTTTAACCACTTCGTTCAGCTTGTTAGTTCTTTAATCGTAACTTGAATTTGAATTTGCCTCTCTTAAAGCACCATGCTTTTCTCAGAAGACTTTTCTTTTGGTGACATGATTTTCTACATTTTTTCTTTGCTTTGTGTGAGACTGTGCTGTAATCTAGTTAGATACATGTGCTTGCCTGGTGTCACAATGACCTTGTACTCTTTATAAATATTGTTAATGAATCTGTGCCAGAAAACAATTTTTTTTTCCTTTCTAACACACATGGTTTTGCTGAACTGAGAATAGGCAGGGGAAAGGAGAATTTATTCCAAAAATTATAAATGTGCTGCTACTTTTTAGGGGTTTTAGGTGTGTCATACTGGGCTGAAAAATTCTGAAAGGGGTAAAATAACTTCCCGTTGAGGGAATAGAGCCAACCTTCATTTGGGTAATCATAAAAAGAAAAGAAAAAAAAGGAAAATTATTCCTTTTCTCTTTTTCCACTGCTCTCAGCCTAAGGCTGGTCAGAACTGGTACTTTGCTGTATATAGCAGCCATCCAGAACCACAAAAAAAAAGTAAATTAAGACCCCTCAGGGCCGAAAGTTGTAAGGGGATCTATGGTAACACCTACCTAAAAAGACCTGGGGAGGGTCTAGAAAGCCTGCAAACATTAAATAACATTCGTAAGTATTTCCTAGCTGCCTTCAATTTTTCCTTCTGTAAATGTAATTTAGGACTCAACTTCACATGTTAAGTGCTTTTGGGTCATGAAGGAAGGGAACAGAGGGCCCCTTCTCTTAAATTACTCAGAGTAATAAAAGCCCAACTTACTTTACTGTGCAAATTTTTTCAATAAAATCAGTGAAAGGTAAAAATTGAAATCTGTGCCACACCCATCCATATATGTATACATACACATTTAAGTCCTCTTCCTCTCTCCCTTCCTCTTTTCTTTTTCCTTTTTTTTTTTCTATGTAGAGAAAAAAAAATGTAAGGGTAAAGAAATTAATGGGTGTCATGTCCAACACAGCAGTTTAGGACAAGCTGTTGCTAATTATTGTGAGATCAATTTTTCTGCTCATACATCCTTTCTGGAGTCCTTCACACAGTCAGGCCCCTCAAAGAGAAGTATAGTTTGACACTTACACCAAGGGGAAGGTGAAACTGGAAAAAATGATCTGTCAGAGTTGCCAGCACTCCCACAGTCTCCTGGGTCTGACTTGTAGGGTTTTACCTCCCATTTTGCCAAAAAAAAGGTGTGATCAGTGTAGGCAGAAGAGAAGACCTGGACAATATTACCACATCTACCACTTTCAGTCTTATTCCAACATCTCTTGGAATGTAGTAGACTTGTCTGCTCTCACACATCCTTCACAAAGCCCAGTCTAGCTTCTGTCTCTTGTCTTCAGGTTTAAAAGGCACCTGTGGTTACTAGCCAAAGCAATTTCTCTGGCTACATGGTTACAAGTTATGGCAAATACAGCTAATTCTTGTCCAGCCTGATGCTGCTGTGCATTTCCCACTTCCCAAAGTGTCTGTCCATGCCAGGCATGTGCCACCAACTAACTGAAAGAGATGTGAGGATCCAGCATCAGAAATAGAAGGTGGAGTTTTCTCCGTATTCAATATGAGTTTTCACTTTGAATAAATAAGTTTGCATATAAAATTACAGCAAGGCTACACTCCAGATCCACCATGTCTAAGTCTCCTGCAATAACGGATCTTAACTGCTGTTAATGTCATCTATGGTATATTTTCTCCCAGAAAGGAGGGGAGGGTTTTTCTAATGCTTACTTCTTTTTTAGTACTTGAACTGTTTCCCCTTCTCTATAACAAAAGCTATGAGGATTTTTTTATGGTGGTTATTGCCACAGCACCAAGCTGTCTGAAGTCTTGAAATCTCAAATCATGTTTAACCATTTTGCGTCACACATAGAATTTTAATCTAAGTGTGCATATGGAGAAAACAGTCTCCCACCACTGGAAAACTCATCTGGTCCTACAGAGATGTAGTCCCTGCATGACATTCCCCAAACTGCCTCCTAGGCAAATTTTCCAAAGAATTCCCACTTAAGTCGAATTTAGAAAACTGCATGTTCCCATGGCTCCTCTGTCAGTTCAGTTATCAATACCTGGTAGTACATCCCACTCATCCAGCACTTTGATAGTAGGTTTTGACCATGACATTTGAATTGGACTAGGCTCAAGATACATTTTCCATATTCCTTCCATGGTTTTCACTCATCTTGCTCCATGACCAGTGGATCAATGTGCAGTCTCATAAGGGAATGGTGAAAGGGTCTTCAGTATCTTGTGAGGATGTGGCAGACAAGTAGAGAGTGAGCTGGTAGGGAAAGCTGCCCATGGAACGAGGCATAAAGAAACTGTTGGGACACCTCTGCAAGGGTGTAAGTTACAAAGAGAGCAGGTGATGGATTTTGGCAGGGGGAAAGAAAGTTAGAGGTTTTTCAGTTGCATTAAGTGCAAACAAAGGCTGCCTTAAGGGGGTTATAGGCCCTGGAATATCAAACCTTGAAGACCCTTTGACATATCTAAGGCTGGAAGAAAAATGTAGTGTTCTCCTTTTCCAGTCACTGGCTCTGGTATCTGGGATTCCACCAGCCCAAATGTGCCAGGAATTAAGTCTCCCCAGACAGAGATAACATAGCAGAGCTCTGATCAAGGGACTGATATCAAAGGAGCAAATCTTTCAGCCCCGGGGATGAATCATCAGGGCAGTTTATTCTTACCTTTTCTCCTCCTTTCATGTATCAGGTTCAATTGCAGCAAGGGCAGCACAAAAAGCTTCGTCATTCTAGGTGCTGAAAAGGCAGGGAAAACACAACCAGGAGGAATGGAATTCACAGGTGATACAAGGCTGGGAGGGTGTTGCAAATACCAAAGAGAACAAAGAAGTGATGCAAAAGGAACATATCTTGCTTGGGCAGGGAGGAAAAAGAAAAGATGGGGGCTGGTCATGGTCTCCTTTCCTAAGGAGAAAGGATCCCAAAGGGTAAGTATCCAAAGGGAGATGTCTATAAAGCACAGCATGGGAGGAAATAAAAAAAAATGGTAGGCAAAAAAATGCATGTTTACCAGCTGAGGTATACCGGATTCAAACAACAGGAATATTATTTTGCAGACATTCAAGCATTTGACAAAAATCCTTATAATCTTATTTTCCTGAATGCGCAGACTGAGGCTGCATGCAGGCTCAGGAAAGGGCCTGTAATTGTACAGCACTGGCCACTCCTTGGCTAAGCAGAAACAGCTTGTCAGTGCAGAAAACCTGTGCATAAAGCTAAAAGGCCCTGCTAATACTGCCCAGAGTTATGGTAAGATTACACAAAGGAGGTCACATTCTGTTTTGTATGCCCTGCACATTTGGGGATGAGGAGGAAAGAGAAGCCCCAGGGAAGAGCAGCAGGCACAGGAGTGTTATAAACCAGCTTCTTTCTGCCAAGCAAGTATCAAACCAGAACTGCAGCATCTCAGCCTCTCTTCTTCTCAGCAATCTGTGGATCTAATCTCTGTTTACATACAGGGGGAGATCTGTCTTGTCTGAAGGCATTCCCACTGCTTGTTCCACTCAAGTTGCCCTACCACCTACAAGGCAGGTGAGGACAGGTGGAAAGGGCTGAACTGGAAGGCACAATTCTGGGAACTCTGATGAAAGTAGATGAGGTTGTGTGTCACTTCAGCTCCACCAGTTATTCACAATCATCTCACCTGTACAGAGATGAGCTGGAGGACCAAGCTAGGTCTGGTCCTCTGTCTCATCAGTGTTGGTTATGTCAGCTGATCCTTCAGCAGTCTTTCCTGGGACATCAGTCACATCATTTCTGGATCTTAATAAACTATGTTGTCAATGTGTCTGCTTCCCCCATGAAGCTGAATTAGCTCTGCAGGGAAAATGAGCAAGACCATTGACAAAGCAGAAAGATCATTTATCTCTGAAGCCTAGCTCAGGTAGCTAGGTAGCTCAGGTGCATGCCAGGAGCCACAGAATTGCTGCTGAGCTGCAGTCTGGCTTCATCTGTGGTTTGGTGTTTGAGGATTTTGGTGGGAGAAAAGGAATTGCAAGTTTTGTGGGGTGGTAGCATGGCACTCATATTTCAGAGTGCCCTGTGCTTTGGCATGCCACAGTTTACCCCTGTGAGTTGTCAGCTGCCCTAAAAGATGTTTACTGATAATTACATTGCAGATTAATCTAAGCTTTGTGAGAATTATGAGTGTGGGAGTGAATGTCAGCCATATATATATATATATATACACGCACGGCCTCTTTGCAACTATGAGGCACCTGGGAAACATGCTGCCAGCATGTTGCCACATAACCAGGCACGTTTCCATGCCTGGAAACAGGAAAGCACAGAGTCAGCACACTCGAGTGAGGCTGAACTCCATAGTTTGTGTTCCCCTGAGGGCACTGTGCTGAAGCAGGAATGAGGCACCTCAGGAGCAAGGAAGAAATTCATGGCCCAAAGGTAATCAGCTTGTGGGCATGAAATGTTAAACTCATTGGGAAGACAAGACGAGATGGGGGGTGGGGGGTTGGGGTTGGCAGCCTGTGAAAATGTCAGCATGAAAAAAAGCAGGAAAGATTTTTTTAATAAGATTGTGGTATTCTTCTGGGAAAGTATCACATAGTAGAAGGAAGGACCAAGTGTGTTCAGGGACACAAGAAAATTGTTAAGGTACAAGAAAGGACCCAGAAATGGCCAGGTGGTGCAAGCCCATCTTCATCCACACTTTCAGTTTACCTATCTCTATGCCATTTCAGCCCCTTTTTTGTGGTAGCTGGGCCACTGATGTAGACAAATCACCCAAAGACAGTGTTAGCAAGGAGCATTCAGTCTTTTCAACTTTAGAAATAGAGGCTTCCTTGTGCAAACATGCAGTCTCAGGTCTCTGGCTGCTGCTGGAAGAGACCTTGGCACTGCATTGCACTATTCCTGCAAGGCACCAAGTACATCAGAGGCAACCCACAGGCTCAGCAGGATTTTTGTGTCTCCTTTGCTACAGAGATCACTGGTAATTTTGTGTGGGGGCTAGGTCATTCAGGGGATCTGGGTGAAAACCTTGATTCTGTCTGTTGCAAAGCTGGGCTTGCGTGCATGGCTGTATGATTAGAGTAATTCAGCTTTTGCCTTTAGTTTCCCAGCCAGAAAGGGATTTGCAGATCTTCAAGCTGTGATCAAGGCTGTCAGAAGGCCTCTCTAGATGAGGCTGGGCGTGTGGACGCTCTGTACCTTTTCATTACACTACTGGCAAGAATCAAGCAGCGTCTGTGCAACCAGAGTGCTCACACACACAGCTCACACTTCACACGTGTGTTCAGCATAGCTGTGCTCCAAATCCTTCCTGGAAGCACCCGCTTCAGAGAGATTGGGAGCAGGGGCAGTACAATTGCTTTGACTCCCAGATCTTCCAGTCAGCTGGCACTGCAGCTGCCCAGCACTTCCAGTCCTGCAGTCTTTTGCACTGTGCCAGGGAGATTACAACCCATTTCCTTTGTGTCCCTCTTTCACCTTCTTTCCCTATCATGTTAGGCATGATAAGGAGATGAGGAACCACAGTCTGTGTTATGCCTCCTGCAGTGTCCTTCATGTCAGGGCACTGCACAAGCAATGGCACCCAGTAATCTGCACATCCAGTGTGCACCACAGCTTCCCAGTGCTATACATTTCCATGGTCTCTATTTTAAAAGTGTCACTAATGTCCTGACCCTGCCTTCAGCAGGACAAAGCATGCTCTCTAAGGTCAGTTTAGTTAATAAAAAGGTTAAGTCCCAGTCAAGGAAAAAAAGGAAACTATCTTTTCAAGAACCAACACTGTGCACTAAATCTTTGCTAAAGCCTGATTTCTAGTCAGCCCTGGTGTTTGTGCTTTGGCTACTCTAGCCTCACATACACAGTCAGTCAGGATATGGACTCTTCCAGTCACAAGGAAAAATGTGTCTCTTCCTCCTACTTTTTTTCCCCATTTTTATTTTCTTATTTCTTTTCTATTTTTTTTCCCAATTAGATTTGGAAAAAGAAACCAGATTTGCTCACAGAAAAAGATGGCTCTAAACAATGTGTTTGGAAACACCAAAACCTTACACTAATATGACACTTTTAACTTTTTTTTGTGTGTGTGACCAGAGCATGACAACACACACCATTACCTATGAACTATATGATCAGTGTGAATGTCACCCTTGTGTCAGAATGAGAAAAAGGAGGAGCACAAAGGTGGTGTGATACTACCCCACAAAAGTTTTGTCTCTTTCACGAAATACAGAAATATACTGGCAAGTATTTCTCTCAACCTTTCTGCATGGATAAGTTTCTCTGAGATGAACAAGCCCGTGCAGGTTTCAGCAGTGGTGGTGTCTGCCCACACTGGGCTTTGCTGACATTGGCCTTGGCCAAGTCTCTGGATCTTGTCTTACACTACACCTAACACAGATAGGAAGATACCTCTGCTTTGTGCTGATGGCCAGGCTGCTTCAGATTTGCTGCTGTGAGACCTTCAGTCCAGCTGAGCCAGCTGTATCTTGCATGCCCATCAGTTTTACCTCCCTGTGGCACTTAAAAGGTCCTGTGCATTTTATCAGTTTCCACTGAGCCCTTTATGCAGGTCGCTCTGAATGGCAGCTGACAATAAATTCCAATGGCTGATATTCTGTGTAAAATGTGTGTTTTGGTCATGCTTCTCTTTGAGTTCATGTGAAAAGTCTCATTCTGCAGACAATTGTGCATCCTATTTTCTGTTCTGCAGGATGTGAGTAACTTTCTGTGGACATTGATTGCTCACATCCTGTGGGGCAGTTGCAATCTAGTCTACATGGATCTGAGATACAGACTTAATGGTGTTGCTTTCATAACCCAGAGAAAATATACCCATGGTGTGCTTAATTTAAATGTTCAAGTGCCATCCATCATCTCTCACCACACCCAGCTCCCTCATCCTGGTGGTTGTTACAACTTGACAGTGCTGAATTTACCAAATTGAGTGCAATCTCTGTGCCAATATGATGCAACTAGATGGCTGAAAAACTGCTGTGATGCAGCTGGAGATAGCAGCAGGACAGGTCCCTACTAAAAAAACCCCAGAGTTAATAAATAAGTCACACGTGGGTGTAGAAACTCGGTAAGAAATATTGAAGCAACATTTGTCCTTGCTGCACTCCTCCAGCAGTGACTGTCTACCCAAGTGTAGCTCTGCACTTTTATTTGGCAGTGTGAAGATCTCACTCAGATGGGTATGAACTTTTCTCACCGACTTCCCTGGGGCCATGCCTTTGCTGAAAATGAAAATATCCAGGTGCAAGGAAGGGCAGGCAGTGTTTTGCCCGAGAGCACCCGGCAGGTCAGCAGGAGAGTGAGGTGCGAGCTGGTCCAAGCCCCTGCTCTGCCCAGGAGGTGGCACTGCCAGCTTTGCTGCCGGCAGCTGGCGCTTCTTAGGCAAACACAGCCCGGCCAGCAGTTCCTGTTCGAACCCCGCCTGCCAAGCACCACCCCGTGATAAAACCAAAGTCATCTACCCTGTTCTGTTTGCTCAGCTTTCACCCTGATTGTCCCTTCTTCCAACAAGATTGCTCAGGTCAGAAGCCCGGAGAAGACATTGCACACTGGCACGACTTCTTGCTGCACCCAAAATGCCCAGCCGCCCTTCCTCTCCTTTTCTTGCCACGCCCCTCCCTTTTCTGTCTTTCCCTACCTCTCAGCTCCGATCTGTCAGAAGAAGTGAGTACATGCTCCAAACATGTGCTATGTCTTGTAGTATTGCTGTCTGCTTTTAACTTGGATATCCAAAATTTTTGCAAGTGCACTGGTGTTTTCCCAGCCTTCTCATCAATGGCTATCAAGCTCTGCTTTATCCACAGGAGAGAGAGGCCCAGAGCACACCAAGTCCCATCTCTAGCTGCTGAAACAAGATTACCCTTCAGCATGCCACTTATTCCAAAGCTGTCAGCATTTTTTGTTCATTCCCACCACCTCACTGTGCTTGGCAGCCATCTCTGTACCCACAGAACACTCTTGGATGGACATGAAAGAACCGTTTTGGAGGGAGCATGGTGACAAAAAGACAAAGGCTTCTGGGTGACAGCAAGTGCTGAGCTGCACATTCTTGGTGGATATAGGCTAGAGTTTATTTACCTCCTCTGCCTCATGGCTGCCTGTTCCCAGCCCATCTTGCAGAAGTGATTCCATGACTAAAAAAGTGGGGTGTCACACCAAGACACCTAAATAGTTAGCTGAAACTACCTGATGGCCTCTCCACCTCACTTCAAACAGCTCCACTTATAGCCCCACCACTTTCAAGGATCCTCCTATAAAATGTCTTTTCAACCACCTTTGCCTTCAGAGATCTGACCACTCTTCACTGTATACTTCTCTCTCCTTATCACACACAGCTCCCTCCTGTCTCCTGCTTTAACTGCTAGACATGCTGCCAGCAAGTGACCCAGTGCTCTGGGTATATGATAATCCTTCTGGCTACCTCACTACAGGGACCATTTCCTCACAGCTCTAGGACTTCATTCCAGAGTCACTCACTGTCTCTGCCAAGTCTTCTGCTGTGTTCATCTCTCAGTGCTTCACTTCATTCCATCCTTCCCTGAATTCCTCTTGCTCAGTTCCCTAAACATCATCTTCAATATCACATCAACCTTGCCCCGATCCACCAGTGCCATGCTGACTGCTCTGAGATGGCAGAAAGTGCTCGCTGGGCTTTGGGAATGCAACAGCCTTCTGCATGGACAGCCTCCCTCATCCACATTCATGTAACACCAGAGAAGGAAGGTGGGCAATGATTTACATGCCAGAAATCCAGAGTTCCAGTTGTGCCATCAGTCACTTTGATTGCCCTGGCCAACACTGTGCAAGATAGCATCTTCAAACCATTTTTTTTTGTGCAGGGAGTAATTTTGTGCATCTTCACGTGGGAGTTCAGGACATCCCTTTGGCTGGCCTGGATCATTTGAGACAATGGCAGGAAGCCAATAGCACCTGTGTCTTTGATTTCAGCCCATGGGAAAGGCTGCCAACTCTGAGAGAAGAATTACAGGCCACAAGGATTTAAGTAGAATAGTAATGGGTTTGTTATAGGGTGAGAAAAGTAGAGTTTAGGGGATTTTAGGATTGGGGTTTAAGGGACAAGATGGAGGGATTTGGGCGTGTCTTCTTCTTCTTCTTCTTCATGTTCTCCATGTTTCACTGTGACGGTGGCACTTTTCTATTGGGTTAGAGTAGGGATTCACTGTCCAACATAGGTGATAATAATTGGTACAAATATGTAAACATAGCACACGTAATTTGTAGTATATAAGGTCAGTACCAGCCCACATAGGGGAAGAACCTCGTGTTNGAGTGTCGAGGGTTTTTTCCCCAAAAACTTCGCATCTTTCAAACCTTTTTTTTTTTTTTTTTTTTTTTTTTTTTGGTGCAGCAGCAGGTCTGGTAATTTTGAATGAAACTCATCCTAACTAAGGAAAGAGCTTCACAATGAATTCAACTGCAAAAAGCATGTGTGCGTAAGCTGGAAAAGAAGATAGGCTATGGAGAAGGAGGATGGCAGCATTGCTTGGGTGCAGAAAGACAAAATCAGAAAGGCCTTAGAGACCAGCTAGAAGAGAAATTTGCATGGAATAGGATGGGTGACAAAGGGATTGTGCAACTATCCTAGTAACCAGTCCAGGGAAAATACAGGTCTGCTGAGTAATGGGGAGACAAAGTAGTGACAAATATCTCAGCCTTAGATGAGGCTGAAATACTCAAAGCCTTCCTTGCTATAGTCTGTAGAAGCAAAGCCTACTCCCAGATTTCCAAACATATCATAATGGTTTGTAAAACTGAGGGACAGCAAGGCTTGATGCTACTTAGGGAGGTTGAATATATTACAGTGCATGAAATTGAATAGAATACACTTCAAGGGTGCTAGGACATTTCTGAAGCTGCTGAAAGAATTGCCTGATGTGATTATGAGGTCAGAGTTTGTCATCTGTCATCCCTGGCAGATGAAAAAATGCTGATATTGCACTCAGCTGTGCAGACCAACCAGGATGAGTGGGTGAACCCCAGACCAACCATCCTTAACTCAGTGCTGTGTCCTCTTGGCACCCAGCACCACGTGCACCAAGGACAAGAATGTGGTCAGGGAAGGGTGATGCTGGTTTACCAAGGGCAAACAGACTGCCTTTTGAAATTAAAGGACTGGCTATATGGGTTAGGGGAGAGTGGCTGATGTGATGGACTTTGATGGGAGTCACACTGTAGGCACAGCATACTCCTTTGGAAGGAGGGGGAGGTATGGCAGCAAACCACTACTCAGTATACCAGGAACTGGGAAGATGCAAAATATCCCAGTGATTGTGAATGATGCCATCAGCAGCTCCTCTAAACACCAGGCTGGTGTCCTGTCACGTTGCCCAAAGACTGCCCTGAGCAACCTATCACGCTCTTCACACCCTGACACACGGCAGAACACATCAGAAAGAGTAAGTGCTGCACCTCCACAGACTGGCTGTCCAACAAAATGTTCTGTAGCACTGAACGTTGCTCTGGAGACGGAGAAAAAGCTTGTCAGACTATACGAAGTCATAATTAATTGAACAAATTTTAGCAAATTTCCCCCTTTTCATGAGCAATATCTGGAAACTAAAGAAGCATCCCCCATCTATTACCACCACATATTTCTGATGTTCTACTGATGTTCTACATCCACTGAATGTTGCTTTACTTGAACATGTAATTTGTAGAGATGCATTTGCCCATGAAATATTTGGCACCTTCAAGAGGCCGGAGGAGATGTCAATGGAAAATTCATAACCAGGGAGACAGAGTGAGGAAGAAAGTCTTCACACTAGTTTCAGCTTATGCATAATGGTTATGAGCTATTCCCTACAAGCTATCCAACAGTGCATCTATCTAGGCAGAAGCTGCTGAGCCCACACGGCCACTGTTCTGGCCATGCTGGGACAGCCAACAGGATGCCTCAGTGCTGAGGACAAGATCTAAAGGAGCAGGCCATACAGGTTGCCTAGCATTTTTCTGTACACTGGGGCATGCAACTGACTGGAGTGATACTGGGAGAGCTGGGTCAGACACTGTGAGGTAGAATGGCAAAGTGCAGCATGCCAATATCTGCAGGTTAATATGGATCTGGACTGGCTGGAGATGAGACCCCACCGTAGCTACTGGTCCATTTTCTGTCCCATGTGACAGGGTCTTTCAGAGAACAAGGCATTGTTGTTTCCTTACTGCAAAGTGCCACGTTCAGATTTCTGTCCCAGTCCCCTGGGAATGAGGAGGTGGCATTACAGGAACAGACAAGAAAGATGGAAAGGAGGAAGCTTTTGGCTTCCAGTTCTAGGGTGATCAAACTAGAATGGGACACCCCAGGTAGTAGGACTATTTTGGAGGAAGAGTTGATTTTAATAGGAAAAGAGAGAGAAGGAGATGGGGTAGGGTCATGAGAAACTGTTCTCCAGTGTTGACACCTGCTCACAATTCACTCATAAAAACCCACTGCCTGCCCCTCATAAGTATCCCTTACAGACGCTACTTCACAATAAGCACAGGCCTGGCTGCTAAGCACTCATGTTCAGTCCCTCACCACCACTCAGACTCCGGAGTTCTGTAAGAAAGGCAATAAAAAGTGTTCTGAGGGTTTCATATCTGTCTGTCAAAGTTTCAGTGTGAATCAAGGGGGCAGACATGGGGGACATAATTTCAGATGATGTTGTTTTAAAAAATGGGAGTGATAGAAAATCTGGCTTAATCACAGAAATACCTTCTATCCCAGCTGCACTTTTAACACTGTACTACCTTGAGCAAGCAACGGTATCTGTGCAGCCAAAGTGTTCGCACCCACAAACCACACATCAGATAAGTTTTTATCTCATAAGAAAGACCTGGACTCTAATATGAATCTCAACTGGGGTTTGCAGTGTTGGTGGAAAGCCACTTCAAACATGGTTTTCATGGCCGTGCTCCAAAAACCTTCCTGGGAGCACCTGGTTCAGAGAGTCCAGGAGCAGGAGCAGTATAACCCCTTTGGATCCATCCAGATCTTCCAGTCCTGCAGTCCTTTGCATTAGTATCAGGGAGAGATCAACTCTTTCCTTCGTGCTCCTCTTTCCTCACCTTGCCCTTCCAAGTCAAGCTAGTTAATGAGATGAGCCATGCTGGACTGCTGCACAAGCAGATGTGCCCGGTGACTGCACATCTGGTGATATGCCAAGTGAGTGCATTTGGGATCATTCCCATGTCCCTTTTGGCCCCCAGTCCAGAGAGGACTGCCAGGGAACTGGGGTGTGTCCATCCTGGCCAGTTCAAGTTGCAGTGGCTGGTTATGGATCGTAAGAGCTGTCAGCATTTCCAGGCACATGTCCCATCCTTCCCTCCCTGTCAACCTTCTCTGCAGAATTCACTCCTTTAAGACTTCCCATGAGCTTTAGATTTCCTCAGTCTCTATTTTTAATTTGTTTTGACCCTGCCTTCAGCAGATAAAAACCTGTTAATAAAATTAAGTCCCAATCAAGGAAAAAAAATGAAAGTATCTTTTCAAGAGCCAACACCGTGCACTAAATCTTTGCTAAAGCCTGATTTCTAGTCAGCCCTGGTGTTTGTTCCTTTGGCTGCTATGTTCTCACACACACAGCCAGTCAGGAAGTGGACTTTCCAGTCACAAAGAAAAATGTTTCTCTCCCTTCACTTCTACTTTTTTTCCCCCCTTTTTTTTGGTTTTGCTAGGTTTTCTTTTTGTATGTGTTTGGAAACAGCAAAACCTTACACTAATACAACGCTTTTAACTTTTTTTGGGTATATCTGTGTGACCAGAGCATGACAACACACACCATTACCTATGAACTACATATGATCAGTGTGTCACTCTTGCATCAGAATGAGAAAAAATCAGAGCATAGAGGTGGTGTGATGCTGCTCCATCACTCCACAAAAATTTTGTCTCTGGCATGAAATAAGGAAGCTGAAAAGTATTCCTCTCAACATTTCTGCATGGATAAGTTTCTCTGAGATGAACAAGCCCGTGCAGGTTTCAGCAGTGGTGGTGTCTGCCCACACTGGGCTTTGCTGACATTGGCCTTGGCCAGTTCTCTGTTTGGATCTTGTCTTACACTACACCTAACACAGATAGGAAGATACCTCTGCTTTGTGCTGATGGCCAGGCTGCTTCAGATTTGCCGCTGTGAGACCTTCAGTCCAGCTGAGCCAGCTGTATCTTGCATGCCCACCAGTTTTACCTCCCTGTGGCTCTCCAGAGGCATTATTAGTGCCATCTTTCAAGCAAGCAGAACTCGGTCTTTGTGGACCGAGAGGCAAAGTCATACTGCAAGCAACACTGTGACTCTGACGTAACTATTTGTTTCAGCTGCAAAGATACTTGTGGACACGTGGTGGAGATGACACCTCTATTTCTCTTTCCCTCAAGAACCGATGACCTCTTGGCTGTGATTCATAAGCTACTGGAGCCCTATTTGGCTTCATTTTATTTTAAGTGCAGGTCAAGGGCCCATACTTTGGTTGTCTTCAATCTTTCACTTCCTTAATCTCTCACCTGCTTCTTTTGAAGTTTGTATTCCTGTCTTTTAGATCCTATCCCACCTTTTCATACTTATAAACATCTTATCTTCCTTTCAGATCATGGACATTTTTTGGGTTTTTTTTCTCTTCCCTCATTCTCCTGTTATATTGCTGTGTCCATATCCCTCCACACCTTCACCACTGCTCCTAGCTTTCATCCTCTCCTGGTTCTTCATCCTTACGCCTTCCTCAGTGGAAAATTATTCTAGTGGCTTTCCTCTAAACCTTGAGGACTCTTTAGGTCATATACTGGACTCAAAGCAGAGTTATTAAGTTAAGATTGTCACTGTGGGTTTTGATCCATACCAGAGAGAGCACTTTGCAAGAAATCAGCAAAACAAAGGGGAGATAAAGCTAGTCCAGACTCCAAAGCATTTAATGTAACAAGATAATATGCAGGCTGGGTGAAAATGGCACTTGGTGACAGGAATATAAAGGAAGCAATAAACATCTGAGTTTGTTTGTGATGGAGAATCAAATTTGTTAATGGAAGGCGAATTTGTTCATGATGTAGAAGACTAAAAAACAGGATGAAACAGAGACCAGAGATGGAAAAACAGGGTGCTGTTTGATAAGCTTGATCACTACATGGCTGACCAGTTGCTGGTTCAGAACAGGATCTGCAGTGGTGCCACAATGCATGTCACAGTGACTAGTGCACCAGTATGACTGCCTTACACAAATCCATGTGACCTCTTGCTAAACAGAGTGGTTGTGCAACATAAGCAGAAAACAGACTTAGCAGGTCAGTCATGTGTCTGTCAGACCTGCTGAAGTTTATGGAAGAGACCATTCTTGCAAACACTGTGTAATTTAGTGAGGTATAGCATAGAAACAAGAGACATCACAGCAAGTGAATTGTTTTAAAAGTTACAGCTTGCTTCCACCAGAAATGGAATACTTTCAAATAACACCAATTAAATTGTTGTAGCAATATATATTTTAGGAGACAAAACCATATTCTTTCCTTGTCTGACAGCCTGAGTGCTGCCTTTTCCCAGCAGCACATTATGAAGACACCTGTCTCTCGTCTGGTAACTCACATTGTAAAGACAGAGCCAGGCTAAGTGACAGACCAGACCCCAGGTTTTCCAGCAAGCATCTCACATGTCTTCAAAGAGTCCTTCTAAAAGTGAAGAAAATGTTAGAATTGTGTCCTTGGTCTGATCTGCAAGAAATCTGAAAAAAAGCCAGAGAGACATAAATTTTCTGTGCAACAAAATGTGCGTTTGATTTACCTGCTGGCAGGACCTTTCTCACGACGAGTACAGTGAGAGAAAAGGTTGTGGTGAGTCACCTCTTGATGCATCGTGGCCCATCACAATGACATTGGCAGTGTGTCCATACTTTCTTTCCTCTCAAATGAAAGCAGTGATGGCACAGTCCCCCACCAAACTAGCTGATGTTCCTTCTCAGAGTAACCCTCAAAGAAGGGGTTAATGACTTTGCTTGGAGGTAAGACTGCAGTCTCTTGCCTCTCACTCAGATACCTTCTCAAGGGAGAAGCTGCCCCACGTTGCCCCAACTACTGAGGTGTCTAGAATGTGTCCTCTTTTCAGAACACAAAATCAATAATTTTTCCCCACATTTCTTCTCACAGAAATAAATTGCTGTTCTTGGCTGGTATGCAAAGACATTCATCAGAAGTAACACAAGCAGACAGCAATAAATGTTGGCAGTGATGCTGTGACACACTATCATGCTCCAGCCTCTAAAACAGCACTGAAACCTTTGACGTGGCTGATGTTATTTGGGACCCTTGGGGTTCTTCTCCTGTCCACTCAGCAGCAGTTTCACTCCAAGGGCTCTCCAGTGATTCATTTCTGTGGGGTAGTGTGGTGGCCACAAGAACTGCCTACATGCTCACTTAGATGTGATGAAGACTTTCAGCTGAAAATAACCCATCCTCAAACCATTTAATATTGCAAACAAAAGGTTTTGCAAAAGGTTTTCCTTTTGAAGCTTCCTTACAATTTTAAGAATTAAGCAGATCTAAACCAAAGCTTTGTTCCCTAACCCAAAGTTTATCACAAAAACTACCCAAAATATTTAGTGCTCAGTGAATCACATGCTTTGGCCCCCTAAATAATTTTGTTCTCCACTTCCACTTTCCACAAAGAAAACTGAAATGTTAAGAGTTAAGTTTGAGCTGGATATGCTTATGAGTTTGGGTGGCTGGTCTTTATTTTTATAGTTGAGCTAGAATTGAAAAACAATCCTACACAGATTAGCCCAGGGCACTCCCCAGCTCCAAGGCTGGTTGCATACCAAGTTTAGCCAAACACAGGCATGAGCTAGGAACACACAGCAGCCAGGAACAGCAGCTTTCAGAAGGACTTTATGGGATCACTGCTCTGCTGAGCTTTTTCAGACTTTACAGTGCTCCCTACTTTTTCCTTGTTTTAGGCTTTAGCAGCCTGCTGACTCTGGAGTTGTATTAGCCATATTCCTGCTCTAAGGGACTCTGGGGTCTGCCATCTTTTCCTTCCTTTCACTTCATTCCATCCTCTTCCACTGTAGGATATTTTGTTCACATATTTTTTGAGAGCAGCCCAGAGACCTGAGCATGGTCCAAGGAATGCCGCAGTCCCTGAACTACAGGATCAGCTCCTGGGGCAGTGGGGTTATTTCTCCATCCCCCTGCTCCTTTCTGATATCCACTATTGAGTGTACATAGGCAATCCCACAGGAGGACATAAAGGTTACATCCCAAACAGAGGGAGTAAAGCATCAGCTACAAGGGAAAAGGGTCCTTCTTCTCCCTCCTGGCAGAGAAGGTGAGGATCACAGTGAGAACAGAGCAGGGGCAGAAGACAAGTCTCAATTTCTTTAGCTCTGGGCAGGATTCATAACCTCTAGACACTTCTCCTCTCCCTTCCTCTTACACTGGGAAAGTATTTGCACACAAAGAAAAAGGATTGAGGCAAGCAAGAACCAGAGAAGCACATCTTTTTTGTTTAAAAATTGCTAAGAAATAATAGTAAGGGAATCAAAGGTGATTTGCGTAGAGGCTGAGATAAGTTATCACTTCCATTAGGATAAAACAGCAAATCCAGAGTGCTTAGCTACCCAAAAAAGTTGCAGGGTAGGTGCTGGTGACATTTCAGGGTGCAGTCCCAGACTGTGATAAAAGAATACAAGGAGACCTATAGGATAAAGGTAAAATCCAAATCAGATATTTATTTCATATTTTTTATTTCAAAACCAGGAAACAACCACCTTAATAAGCATATAAAATCCATCAGAAATATTCACAATGCCATTACAGAAAAAGAAAAGAACAAAGATACCATGTGAGAAAGGCCTACACATTTCGGTCCAAGCCAACACACATCTGATGCAAAATATGGAATGCTCTTATGCACAGCTGTGGGGGGAATTTCCTAACATACAGATACCCATACAGAAATATCATGTCTGGATGTGCTGGAGGGTCAAAGGAAAGGCACAGAAATCTATGTAACCGAGCCAAAAATATCAAAATTGGGAGGGAAGTCTTATATAATACTTCCAAGAATAAACATCTGGCATGTAAGCCTGATAAAAAGCTAGGGAAAACTGGATGTAATATGATTGCATTGTGCAAAGCTGGGCCATTTCAAATTAATTCACATGAAGCATTTAACAGCCACAAATTTAACTGATCTTTGCAACCACTTCTCATTAGGGAAGGTAGAAATGTCATCACTAGTTACTGAAAATGTCACACAGACCCCTCAGAATATAAATCAATGGGAATTGCTCTAACGTGCTCTGAAGCATTATGTTGGCAAGAAAGCTTGGGCTATCCATGCTACAAAAGTCTTGCTGTCATTCCGGACTTTCTAAGCCTTTCTTCCTTTTACCACCTCAGAATCTGTGGGTCTGCCTCTCTTCTAGGATATCCAGTAATGAATTCCAGCAGGTTGACCTGAGTTTGACCATGTCCAAAAACTGCAGCTTGATCTCAGAAGAGCAGGAGTTTAAATTGGACCTACCTCTGTGCTACCTTTAGATATTTTGTGCAGGTCTGGACAGGCACGGGCCTGAAGCCTCTCACAGAATGCTGCAGTGATTAAAGCTGCCCCTCCTTGAGTGCAAGTGTACCCTATGTGCTACTGTTTGCCTGCCTGAGCTGTGCTAGCTCGGCAGCAAGGGTGGGGGACACACAAACTCAATCACCCAGCGGAATGACAAGCAAGGAGACCGACATTTACTGATGAACAATTAGTGCCTGCAACATCCCTTTGAACAGAGGCACTATTACAGAGCTGTACGCATCTACAAAGCACACTGGTGAGCACCACAACATCATGCAGACCTTCCAGAGAGGATATATGGGGCAAAAAACATCTAGCCTTCAACCAAGCAGGGGACTGAGCACTACAGACCTTTCGCACTGCTAAAGTAGCAAATTTCAGCAGCTCTAGTGTCTAGTCCTGCACCTCTACCCTTATGAACTTACATGTACCACAACTGACCATGCCTGTGTCCAGGAGGGTCATGCTACATGCCTCTGTAATATTTATAGGAACAACTGCTAAGAAAATACAGCTTTGAAAAATAAGTTTTATCCTCACACTCCTTTTAATGACAATCTGCAAATTTCAGAATTTATGACATACTGGACTATAACAGAGAAGCTGAAAAGAAATAAAATTAAGAGAAGGCAGGAAAAATTACCTTCTGGTTTGCAATCACCACCCTCAATCATCCATAGAATGCTTTAAAACCATGTCTGAAAATATAATCCAACAACACCCATTGTAAGATGCAATATCACACTCTCATCAACACTTGAGAACAATTATTTAAAACAGCCACCAAAAATCCCTAATAACAGAGATTTTAGTGCAGAAACATACCTCTTTCCCACAAGTACACAACTCTTCGAAATTCTTTCCAGAGGGCACAAATAACTTCAAGGTGATGTGCATAATTGGCTCTGCTGTACGTACCACCTAAAATGCTCAATCTCCTTTTTAGTATTACATATCTCCTTTACAGTCTTATTGCACCTCAAGTCTACAGCATCTTTTGTTAGAATAGCTATTTCTCTTAAACTTCTCCAATTTCTATCTGTACATTTTTGTACACTGTTAAAAAAATAAATATTTACAAAGTGACATACAAATAAATAAACTGAAGTAAAAGTATGCTTTCAGTCTGTCTATACAAAAAATAAAAGAGCAGGAAAAAATATGCATGTGACTTGGTCCCCTTTTTCCTGAGGCTAAAAAAAGTGCACACTGGATAAGAAAAAGCAAGATGGCTTTTTGGTAAGCTTGCTAAATTCCAGTGTAACATCATACACATGCACACAGAGTAGACTTAAAGGGCTGGGGACTTGTTTAGCAGGTCACTTCAACTCACTACAAAAATAGTAATTAGGTTCAAATACATAATGTTCACTGTGTGCATAAGTATGCTAACCCCAAATGGCAATTTTACATGAGAAAAATAAAAATATTGCCAGCTCTTCTCTGTTCTCCTGATGTTTGTGGCAGCTAAGATGAAATTATTTTTGCACGTGCCAGGTGCTTTCCAGTATGGCAGATCACCCATATCAGATTTGCTTAATGCTGGCAAGCCTGGCAGAATGGGCGAGCATGTGGGTGAAAAGAATATAGCAGCAATTAAGGAGGGGAAAAACGTCCCAGTTCTCATGGTTTTCTTTGCTCATTCCTTTAATGACTCTTTAAGCATGAAAGAGTTTAAGAATGGGTGTGTCATGGATCTTAGACAGCTGCTTTGTCCAATTCCACCATGGGGGTCTTCTGGGGTGACGAGGCAGTGTTTGCTCCTCGTCCTTCAAAGCCCCTGGAGATGTCTTCAAAAGTCCTGCCCTTGGTCTCTGGCACTTTGAAGAAGGTGAAGACAAAGAAGATGACCAGGAAAACAAGGAAGATGAGGAAGACATAGGAGCCACATAGTTTCTGCATGGAGGACAAACAAAATGTTTTATTTTCAAATTACACGTAAGGTCATTTGCTGCTGACAGGTTAAAAAAATCTAACATCCTTCTCCAACAGTGCCCTTACTGACTTTTTTCTCATCACAGCATTTTAAAAATTGAAATCACATTCCTATGGACTTCTAAAGGTTTTTAATCTTCCTCAGGGTGACCAAAATTGATGCTTTTAAAGAAAAAGCACTGATGTGCTAACCATGATGGCTCTTTCAAATTATTTGTAAGCTGCAACCAGTTAAGACAGCAGAATATAAGGTGAGCAACAGCCTCCAGTAACAATCATAACTCAGAGACCTCTGGAAGACTCAACAGCCCTCTTGTCAAAGCAGGGACAATATCCAGGAAAGGTTGGGTTATTAAAGGCCATGTAGTCATGTGTCAAAGTCTTCAAAACACAGATTCTACTACTGTTCTGGACAGCTATTTCAATGCTGCAGTGCTCTCACAGTGCTTTATAAACCAGGACTTACCTCTGCATAGGGGAAGAGCATTCCTACCAAGAAATTGGAGGTCCAGTTGGAACAACCCGCTACTGCCATGGCTGCAGGTCGGGGGCCCTGGCTGAAGAGTTCTGCCACAATGAACCACGGGATAGGGCCAGGGCCAATCTCAAAAAGAGCCACAAAGCCAAAAGTGGCAACAATGCTGATGTATCTGATCCAGTCCACAATGTCCTGCAAGGGAGCAAAATATCATCAGCACAATGCCATCTCCAGTATCACAACTTTCTCAGCTGCACTGTGAACACTGTAACAGTTCCCAAAGTTATAAAATTGCTTTCTCCACTGCACATTTGGCTCCAGTCCTGGCTCTACCTGCCTACAGGGCAGCCTTGCAGAGCAAAGCAGATGTGTTTTCTTATAGGTTCATGCTGGGGTCAGCCTGGACAATGACACTGATCACTCACCTTCAGAGCTAAAGCTACAGTCATAATAGCAGCACACACAGCCATGCCAGCCAAACCAATTAAATGGAGAGTCCGGCGCCCTGCACGCTCCACCAGGAACAGCTGGAAAGGAGAAGGCAGAAGTAAAATAAAGTTCATTACTTTTACAGCAACAGCAGGACAGACTTCCTTGCTCAGTATCTCCTGCACCTGTAAACCTCAGAGACCATGGTGACCTCAGTGCAGGTCACTAGGCTACTCCATTGTCAGCACAAGTTCTCCCACTTTAGTTCTTGCTACTGGTTTCTCTTAGCACTCTTTTCCCCACATGCACTCCTTTTCCACCCTCTCTTTCATCTAAGACAACACCACCACCTTTTTCTACCCATCTCTCCTCCCACCATGCCTTTAATGCACTCTGGTCTTTGCTCCTACAGATCAGTGCATAGCCCAGTGCCTTGCCACTGCCTGGCTACTTGTCTGCAGTGCCATCTGCCAGGGATGGGCCCAGGCAGGCACACATCCCTGTTCCACTCACCGACACCACAGTGAAGACTGTGTTTACCACACCAGCTCCAATGGTGGCATAGATAGGCTGTGTGATACCAGCTCTTTCAAAAATCCCTGTAGAATAATAGAATACCTGTGAAGAGAAGAGAAAGTTGGACACAGTCACAATTCCATGTTTGAGAGCATATTCCTCATCCTCTGCCTAACAGCTTGCACACCCAGCAGGGAGTTTCTAAGCAGCACTCCATGCTATAAAACAGCATGCTTCCAGGCAAGGTTCATTCACTTGGTGGAAGGCTGCAGCGTCTTGCCAGGGTGCATGTGGGGAAAGTGAAAGCCATAATAGCCACTTTCCATCTTTGCATCTTCACCAGATGACCAAACAGTGACCCCCAATCAAGGCAAAAAGATGTTTTGGGACTTGCAAGTTCTCTCCACACCAGTAGCAAGTGCAGGTTTAGCCAGAGATAAGGGAGGCCGAGAAGATGGGACAGGAAGAGAACTCACAGCATTGATGCCTGAGAGCTGCTGGGACAGCTGCAGCATGATGGCAATGATAATGGCTTGACGGTAGTTTGGAGAACGGAAGAGCTCTGGAACGGTTGCTTTCTTTTCCTGGGACATTTTTGCACTTTCTTCTTTCATCTCCTGGATGTCTTGTGACACATCTCGATCACCACGGAGCTTCTGCAGAACTGGAGGGAAGAATCCAAAGATGTCAGGTATGAGACACACTCCTAGAGGCCACAGGAGGTGTGTGTGTCCCATCCTGCTGTTGCAGGGAGGGCATAGAAGACTGAACACCTCCAGCTGGTATGGAGGCCTGCTGCATGGGAAAGACCGAGCCTCTGCTAGCAGCCTTGCTCTTCTTTCCAACCCAGAGGTCAGGGTGCTGTGAACAGCACAGAAACCAGGCCCAGGTCCTGCTCATATTGATTGATCTCCAAGCTTATGTTTGGTCCTGAAATTCTGTTCACACTCTTACCAGAGCCGACCCCAGCCCTCCAAGCTCCCTGAAATGCCAGCCTATTTCCTGCCTTTCAGGAGGAGCTGGGAGAG
>VZTT01035114.1:5744-17505 GCA_013400855.1 Buphagus erythrorhynchus | reverse complement strand
TTCAAGAACAGAAAACTGGCACCTGTTTTTGTTTTGATCTCCTCCCACCATGTGCAAGGAAAACAATATTTTAATGGAGATGTTGTCTTGTGAGTCTCTCTCTCAAGTACACTGTTTTGGATCCTTTTTATTCTCTAACTACAGGCAGTTAGAAAATGCCTTTTTACTTCTTCAGAACATGATTTTTTTTTCAAAAAAGACACGTGAGTGTTAGCCATCTTTGTTTCCAGGGCTGTTTGGCTATTTCTAAGTCATATATTTTCACCATAGGTCTACTTTGGATATAGAGTGGAAAAAAAATCTCATCTATTTTGCCTGGTTTATTTATGTTTTGATTTTTTTTTTTCTTTTGTTCAGCAGTCAGCTGAGAGTCACAGAGTCTAGCTTTGAAGGCAATTTTTATTTTAGTTAAACAAGAAAACATAAATATTAGAAATTTTTATGGCTTTGTACTTTTATTTGAATGAAAGTTATGAGCTGAAACAGGAAGAAAAATCAGCTTTGCATAATAAATGAGAGGTTTATATCAGGTTTGAAAATCAGAAAATCACCAAGTCTTCTTCTGCTGTCAAGAATTTAAGAAGACATTTGCAGAAAGTTATAAGAGGAAATTTCAGGAAAATGTAGTTTCACAGAACTCTTCCAAATTTTTTCTCAAGTATTCATGACATAGAGAGTTTTGGTCAAAATACAAGACAGTTAACAGGGTTAAAACACCAGGATGGGACTCATGACACCATCTTCTGTATTTGTTTTTTTACCCTATCTCATTTAACTTTAAAACTTCACTCATAAAATTTCTAGTTCTTGAAGTATCTTCCATATATTATATTTATATGTGTACAGTTTATAAACCAGGAGCAGCTGCAAATAATTTGCAATTAAATATGGTGATGATGAGTGTAGGGGTGAGACCGTAAATTAATTTGCAGGTTAAAGATCCTTATTTTTTTTGTTTTGGCTTTGGAGTTTTTTTGGATATCCCAAAACCCAAAGCCTGGAGGGATACTCATGCTGGAAGAGTTAGTTCTTGAAGGACTGTGCCCTTTTGAGGGGACCCACACTGCAGCAGTTCATCAAGACTGCAACCATGGGAAGGACCCACACTGGAGAAGTTCATAGAGCATTACCTCTTGTGGGAGAGACCCCACCCTGGAGCAGGTGAAGAGTGTGAAAACTCCTCCCACCTAGGAGGAAGGAGCAGCAGAGAAAACCTGTGATGAACTGACCAGAGCCCCTATTACCCATCCCCTTGAACCACTATGCATCCCCTTGTACCCCACACTGCGCCAGAAGGAGGTAGAGAAAATCCTGAATGATGTTGAGCCTGGGAATAAGGAAGGGTTGGGTGGAAGGTGTTTTAAGATTTATTTTTATTTCTTGCTATCCTACTCTGATTTAATTGGCAGTAAATTAAACTAATTTTCCCTAGTCATTTCTGTTTTGCCTGTGATGGTAATTGTTAAGTGGTTTTGCCTGGTCCTTTTCCCATGAGACTTGGGTTTTTTTCCTCCCCTGTCATGTTGAAGAGGGGAGTAGCTTAAGTGGCATCTGACAAATAGACACGGTCATCTCACAACTCTAGTTTTTATTACTCTCTATAACTCTACTTTTTTTTGGTCTCTTTACATGCAAATCTGTACTACTGAAAAAAAACTTGTTATTCTGACCAAAACTTGTTATTCTTATACAAATCTCTGTGTAGCAAACATTTTCCCTGTGACATGTAAAAATTGTAAAGATATTCTCATTGTAAATGGATCATCCAAATACTAGAGTGAAACATTAAAGAGGCATGAAGCAGTGAGCTAAAGATGATTTGCTGACTTTTCCCTAAACAGCATCTTACAATTGCAGTTGCATTTTGCCTTGTTATTTATTCATAACTGAATTACCGAAGATATTAAACTAAAGTGAGAAGTAAAATGGATATCTAGTCACATGAGGCAACATGTCTAACTATTAGTGACCCCTGTGATTTTGGCATCTTTGATTCATGGATCTTACCTACCTGTTAAAATTATGACTTACCCTCATCCCAAAGCTGTCCTTTAAATAAAGCAGAAAATATTTTCAAGCTCCCAGTTTCTTTGACTTAAGAACATCCTGGATTTGGAGTACTTAGCTGGTGTTCTCTAAACAAACAAAACCAGCATGTTCTTCTTCAATCTACAAATGGGAAACTAAGACAATGAGGTTTTGACTGTTTTTTTTCAAAATAATACACACCAAACATGTTTAAGATGCTTCAACATCCTATATGATCTACTAGATCACTTGTTCTCTTAGTGCTGGCAGATTGTGGAAAAAAATCAGAATTTTTGAAGGTACCTAAATATAATACATTTTACAATTGATTTTCAGACAAATTATTATGAAATGAAACTGAAAATTAGTAATTTTAGATTAGATGTTAGAAAGAAATTCTTTACTGTGAAGTTGGTGGGGCACTGGAACAGGTTGCTCAGAGCTGTGGATGCCCCATTCCTGGAAGTGTTTAAGGCCACATTAGATGGTCTAATGAAAGGTGTCCCTAAAAATGTCAGGGAGGTTAGAACTAGATGGTTTGCAAGATTGCTTCCAACTTAAGTCATTCTATGACTCTATAATTCTATGATCCTATTAAATTTATTTACAAGAAGAAATTATATGTGATGCAGAGTTCGCAGTAGCATGACTTTTACAGAACAGTGATAAATGATCCTTACAAATGCTTTATATGTGAAGGAAAAAGGAATAATTTCAAAAGGCACAGCAGTGAATTTGTGCATACCAATTTCTTACAGGACCTGATATCTGAAGATTTTTTGGGAAAGGGCCTTTCTTTTACCATCAGCAACCAACTATTAATAGAGACCGACCACAAAAGCAAAAATTCATAAATGTGCACAGGATGTTGCTGAATGTCCAATAAAATCAGCATTTCACATGTGGTGTCTACATAATTCATTGCTATTCCAAAATGTTTTGTGAAGTGATCATTTTAAAAGCAGAGTATAAATACCAATGACATCACAAGAGCAAATGCTGACTAATTCCAGTTTCAGAATAAAAGAAGAGAAATTAGCACAAGAAAGTGCTGTAAGAGTAAAACAGCATTAAGTTTATTTTCTGTTTAGTTTCATAGTTTTCATAGGTTAGGAAGTTCTAATGATATCTTTTAATTCTTCAAACATACTGCAACAAGGCAAGATTCCTTGTCAATTTCAAGATACTAGTTCATAAAGAAAGTCTGATATCCAAAAACTTTTCTGCTAAGAATCAATGAGTAGGTCTACACTTGTTCTGGAAGACAGTAACGTTCACTGTTCCCAAAAATAGGAACATAGAAGGAGAAAAAAGGCATTAAAATAGAAATAGCAGAAAAAAATGATCAAACAGAAATTTGCACTGTTATACGCCTAATTAGACAAAAAAAAATTCTGCAAACAATGTGTAAAGGCACAGAAATCAGGTTTGATACTGATTTCTGCTCTTGAAAATGTAGGCTATGATGTACTCCTAAAATAGACCTTGGACATGACTTTTTAAAAATAAACTTTTCTCAAATCTTGCAAAATTCTTATTTGATGTTTTTCCCCTCAGCTGTTGAGCTGTTGAATCTTTATTCAAGCCAAACAACCACTCATTTTCCTGAACATTAATATGTAGCACTATCCTGTATGCTCTAGAGTATGCCTACTGGTTTCTGCTGTGACTTGAGCAGGACACAGCAGTACCAATGTCTCATGTCACACCTAGCAGCTCTGTGTGAATTCTTTTGATATCCTAGGGCATCTCATGCAGTACTAGATGCCTGCATTTGGAGAAGTGCATCCACCTTTAATCTCTTTCCCAGTTTTCTTTCATTGACAATACAACTTGTGTTGGTTACTCATGGGTTGGTACAGCAGAATAAAATTTTTTGGTCTCTATCAATTTCTGCACTGGATAGATGGTAGAGAGGGGGTGCTGAGTGTCTTAGACACAAGAAGACTGAATTACCTCACACTTTCAGGTGAAGTTTCCCTTGTTAGTTTGGTTTTTGTTTGTTTATTAGGTGCATTTTTTAGTTTTATTTTTTTAAATTTTGCTAATCTCATTTTCTAGAACCAAAAATAGAGTTCTGGAGCATTATTTGCTCTTCCAGGCAGCTTTAGCAGTCACATGTTCCAGCATGGGGTGAAATTTCCCCAGTATCTTTCCCCTAGCCTTCTGTGCTTTCTGAACACCCTTTTGCTGCCTAACGTTCTATTTTGATTCAATATTTTCCTTTAAATATAAAGGAAATTATAAAAATAGACTCACAAGTTTAAATGAACCCATCTGAGGACTATAATAGTCTCACAGACTCTCTCACAGAGATGCTGACCTCTCTTCCCTGCAAGGCCTAGGTCAGGTAAGTAGCTGGTGTTAGGTAAAATTTGTTTGGGACTCAGGGTTCCTTTCTCTGTTGCTTAAAATTTCATACCCTTTTATGTGAAAGTTCTCATTTTCTCTGCACCAGAGAAAACCTCAGATAATCGAATATAATGGAATGGAAAACAGGAAAAAAATACAAGGCTATTCTTCCTAGAATTTGAAGTCTGTGTTGTCCAGATTTTTTACTCAAATTCCTTTATTAAAAAAGTATAAATAAGTCTTTGTCTTCAGAATTAAAGCATGCTGGTGGAAAGAAGCACTCAGAAACCTCCTTAATTTATAGAAACATGTGGCAATGATTTAGTTTTCACTGTGGGCTATTGGTAGAAAAGCAATAAAATAATATATCCTTAATCTCTACCACAATACACAAATTCAATAGGAAAGAGATTAATTTTGCAATGTTGTTTTTCAACTGCTACATAGTCTTTATAGCCAATAAGCAGCAATCATTTTCCCCACGCAAGAAACTCCAGTGTTAGTATAATATATAAGTTAATCTAGAAAAATAATGATTTTTAAATAAATAAGAAAGAGATGAAGAGGTACTCCAGATACCAGAGCAGAGAGTCTCTTTGCAGTCTTTTGACACGACCATGTTGGAGCAGGTTGTTGCTTTTGCAGTACACGAACTGTGATGGAGCAGAGTGCAGCCTGTGGAGGCCCCCATGTCGGAGCTGGTGGATAGGTGCTGGAGGAAGATAAACACATGGAGACCCTGCACCAGCCCAGGGAGAAAGCCTGAGGAAGAGGGAGCTGCAGAGAGGAGCTGTTTGGAGCAATCAAAAACCCCATTCCCTATCTGCCAGCGCTGCTCTCTGTGAGGGTAAGGGGGTAAAGCTGAGTTTCAGTAAAAATGCAAGGAGTAGTGCTTTTTTATTTTTTTCCTTTGTTTCTCACCATAATACTCTGTTTGCTGGCAACGAATTAATTTTCTCTAAGTCATTGGATAACAAAATAAGAGAATCATAGGATAGTTTTGGTTGAAAGATACCTTAAAATCATCTAGTTCAAACCCCATGCCATGGGCCAGGCACCTTCCACTAAAGTTGCTCAGAGCCCCATCTAACCTGGCATTGAATATTACAGGGAACAACTTCTTTTGGCAGCCTGTTGCACTGCCTCACAGTAATTAATTTCTTCCTAATATCTCATCTAAACTTATTCTCTTTCAGTTTATTCCTTTCCCCCTAGTCCTACCACTACATGCCCTTGTAAAAAGTCCCTCTCCACGGCATTGTAGGCCCCCTTTAGGTATTGGAAGGCTGCTCAAAGGTCTGTGGAGTCTTCCCTTCCCCAGGCTGAACTCCAGTTCTCTCTACAGAAGTGCTCCAGCCTTCTGATCATCTTTGTGACCCTTCTCTGGACGTGCTCCAGCAGATCCACACCCTTCTTATATCAGGGGGCCCAGGGGTGGATGCAGCATTCCAGGTGGGGTCACACAAAGGCAGAGCAGAGGGGCAAAATCACCTCCCTCCACCTGCTGGCCACAGTGCTTTTGATGCAGCTTTTTCATGGTTGGCTTTCTGGGCTGTGAGCACACATTCCTGGATGATACAAAGTTTTTTTCAGACCAGTCTGTTTTGCCTGCTATGATAACTGGTGAGTGATTTATCTTTCTTCAGGTTTCTTTCTGTTCACAAAATTTTTAATCTTATTTTCTCCCTATTTTCTGTCCTGTGTGGGAGGGGCAGTGAGAGGACAGTTGTCTGTGTGCATGGCAGCTGGTCAAGGTCAACCTACCACACAGATGGTGAGAACTGGATGAGGATGTTAAGGATTTTAGGAACAGCCACCTCCTCCAGCAGGACTCCTGCCCAGGACTCCTGCCCAGTGCCCTGTGGTCTCTGCTCAGGCACAGAGGGATGCAGCTGCCACTTTGCTGTTTGCAGCTTCAACCAGCAACAAAGCTGAGCACACATCTCAGAGACACAGACACACAGAGAGTATGGACAGAGACAGTCACAGACAAGGTGCTGTTCGCGCATCCCCCACACTCAGTTCTCCCAGCAGACAGGGGCACACAGGGACACGTCCTCTCCTCCTCTTGGGCAGGCAGAGGCAGAAGGTCTCAAGTGCAGCACACACCCCACACTGCCCGGGGTCACAAGCACAGACACACTGGCAGATGCCCTGAGCTCCAGCATGGTCCCTCTGCCCACCCTGCACCTCTGCTTGGATCCTGTAATCTTGAAATGATAAGATGTTATTTTGAAGTGTCTTTTTTTTGTCCATACATATTTTTTTCTTTGTTCCTTGACACATAGCCTTAAACCTCAGCTGTCTAAAATGACAGTTTGGTCTAAAGTTGCCTAGTGATCTGCCATTAGCCTTATCTTCATTATTACTATGGACATAACTCTCCAGATGAGTGCTATTTATTTTTGAGGACCTAATCCTGGTTTTGTTATTAACAGGAATGATAAGCATGAGATAAAGTGATATATTTCTGGCGCCTTGATGTACAAAATCTTAAATGTTCCCTGTACCACAATGATGTATTTGTTACATTCAGATATGAATAATTTCTATTATTCAGTTATCACACTTTCAAGGCTATAAATAATTTAAAAAAATGAATTTTAAATCCAAATTATTTTCTTCTGGACTTCAACGAATTTAGAGTGCTTCAGTACTGTTACAAGACAGTGTAGGCCCACAAACATTTTCATTACTTACAGGTCACATGTGATAAATTTCACTGAAAATTGCTGTTTGAGGCATCTCACTTTGTCCATTTTTAATAGTTTCTATATAGTCTTTATTGCTCATAAATCCATGATCACAAAGACTGGCTTTATAGCATTACTCAGCCTTAACCTCAGTCATGCAAGTACAGTTATCCATGTGTTAAGAGCAGTCCAAATCCCTTAAATCTGTACCTCTCATCATACTGCTTGCTATGCACTGCAGCCATCTGCACTGGGGTGCCCAAGCAATTCAAACATAGAAAGCTTCAAGTCTTTGTAGAAAAATGGTGGCATTAATATATTTAATTAAAATTACATTTGAATAAACTAATACATGACGGAACTTTGATATTTTTAGTCATTAGGTAGGAAATCTATCCCATGAAAATCAAAATTTATGTCATTTTCAGTGAACTTAGAGAATAAGCTAATGGAGACAAACAGACCAACATTGGAATGAACTCTCAACTGTCCAATTCCACCCACAGAATAAAGAAATGGGATTCCATTTTTCCTTAAGCTGACAATTCATAATTGTTAGGAAAATGTCTACAACATACAGTAGAGAAATACTATGTTTTTAAGAGTGATAAAACATTGGGGCAGTCTGACATTAAAAAAATCCCTCAAAAATTTAGCAGAAAATAGGAAAATATTAATAAAAAACCTAAATTTGGATTCTTGCAGGAAATGAGTAATTCAAGTAGTCATTTCAAATAACCACAGTGCTTAGAGTTTCTCTGGTCTTGGGACTTGCCCTTCTTAACTGTACATCATTATAATCTTCTTCATTACCTAATCATAAACCTGTAACATTATACCTCTTCTGTATCTCCATAAACTGTGACAATTTACTTTTCCTGCCTGACTAGTGAATTCTCATCATACTTAAGTCTTCAGTTAAGAGGCACATGCTAAAAATGAAATATTTATTCAACTGTAGTAAATATCTCACCATGCTCTTATAGTCTAGGAATAAAACAAAAATATTGCAACTTGTCAAAAAATAATATAACAATAAATATTTCTTTTAAAATATTTATAACTATATGGAACTTTCTGCATCACATAAGTAAGGCAGGCTGCATAGACTGTACAATCTATTCAGTAATATTTCCAGCTTTGCCTAATAAAATAATAATAATACTATCTATTCTCATTTAAAAATTGAGGTCTAAGCCCACAAATTCATTTAGAAATTTTTTTCATATAAATCAATGTGAAACAGATCCCTAAAATAGTTACTGTCTATCAATAAGATACAGGTATAGTTATATTTGCCATTTATGTCAACCACTGTAAAACACTAATATGCAAGATCAATACATTTTTCCATTTTCTATTCCTGATGGAATTTTAACTGAAGAATTAATTTTTCTCTGAAAAAATAGACCTGATCAAATGGAGTTGGCAATGTATGAAAAAATATACCTTTTGCAATGAAATGAATAAAACTCCATTAAAAAAACCCTGACCTAAATTAAAAAAACAACCAAAAAATTAAAATTATTTTTTAGTAAAGAACATAATAAATTTCCTAAATTATGAATTTTGGGGTAGCTTCTGGGACCTTAGGAAGTCAGAATCTAAAAAGAATGAAAAAGAAACAAGACATACTCTATTTCAAAGTTGTTTTTTATTTCTCAGCTATTAAAAATAACCGTATATATGCATATAAATAAAACCTGGCAAATGTTACTTTCACCTTGACATTGATCATGATATTTAGAATCATTTCTGATACAGGAAGGAGATTTGCTAATAGTCTTGCAACAATGCTGCTTAACCTCTACTTTGTAATGCTAATCAGGATAGATTAATATTAAATGAAGCAAACATCTGAATTCCCTTGAAGGCATTGTCTCTCTGTAGCTCAAAAGCAAAACAATAAAAGAGGAAGTCATAGGAATGTGAGTAAAATTACTATTAAGTGATGACCTAAAGCTTGATTTCATTCTTCTGCCAGCAGCAGTGGAATTGAAAAGACTTTGTCACATTCTCTAGACGCATTGACTGTGAATAAAACACATACCTTAGATAACTGAGGACCTGGTCGAGGATTAGACCTGACATGATATAATTGACTTTGAAGGCTTGAAGAGGAATTTAGACCATTGTAGCTAAACAGGAAAAATGTCTAAGGAAATCAGATTAATAAAAGCCCAAATTAAATGAAAGCTCGCTATTGATAAAGGATACGTTCACAACTATTATCTTAACATTAGTCACTGTAAGTGAATCCATAAACCACAGAAACTCTTAAAAAAATATGTAAGCAGTTGAATTTGAGTTTATAAGAGAAACAAAACCCCAAGCCTTTGTAGTATTCAGAAATTCTGAATGGTCTAAATAGGTATTATGGACTATGTAGTGCTTGGAAATTTTTGAGGACTAAGAATACAGTTGTGCTGAAGGGGATATTTTATTCTTCGACAGTGTCATTTTCTGTGCAATGACTGTACAAATATTCCAAAAAAGAATTTTAGACAGACTCCTCACGGCAAGTGCTTTCTAGAAGTAGAAGGTTTTAAATAGTCCTGGGGTAGATGTGTAGACAGTAGCAAAGTATGGCTTCCAAGTTTTCTGTTTTCTTCAGTTAAACATGCAAATCTTTTTGATGTTTATTTGTTTGGGGGTTTTTGTTCTCAGCTGCCTTTTCAGAAGTTTAATACCTTCCATTAAATACTGAAATAGTATAGACCTGAAAGGTCCTTGGATTTCACTGGACAGAAATCTACAGACACTGAGATATCTGAAGTGAGATGACCTCATGGACAGAATATGCAAGCCCTGTTGTGTCTGCAATGCTGACAAACAACCATGAAGACATGTTTACTGCCTCATGTACATCCAGTGAATGAAAGGGTTGGAAGCTGTCTTGATACAGGTTCCTGTAGAAGGGAATAATTTTAGAACTATTGTGAACCAATATTAACTGAAGGATATGCAGCATTAAGCAGAATGATGAAGATGGTATAAAAATCAAGATGAGCTTTCATTAAAAGACCTTGAAGTTAAATAATTTTGGATTTTTTAGGTCTGAAAAAAAACATTCTTTTCTTTATTGCTTCCCAGAATAAATATTGGACTAGGCCATCAGTGTTTGCAGAAATATTCTAGGAGGAGGATTTAAAAAAAATAAACAAAAAAGCAAGCCAAAATTAATCAGCCTTTCCCCTTAATTTCCCCAAAACTTAATTCTGAAGGTGTGTGAATATCTTTTTCCCTCATGAATGATTCTTTACATAGAAAGTAATATTAATCTAAGTCCTAGGAAGGAGTGAGACTGAATTAATGCACAAAAGTTCTTGGCTATAACTTTCCTGTTCCTCCATAAGGCTCCTTTTGCTCTACTTGCTTCTCTCTCTTTTCCTTTTTGCATCTCATTTTTTCTTTTTTTTGTTCTTCCACAGGATGATGCCTTTCTTTTGTGCTCTAGCACAATGGTTAGAGAACTCAGGATGTGGGAGAACAGGTAAAGAACAAAATGTATTATGTGGCTGTGCAATGTGATAATTTATTTGAATGACACTTGCCAAAGATGATTTTTATTTATCTTAAAACCAGTTCCTGTGTCATGAATTAGAACAAAAATAAGATTGTCTTTACCAAAAGAAGGAATGTATTTCAGGAACAGAACTAACAAGAAATGTGACTTGGAATCAAATATATTACTTGGGTACTGTCTGTTTTTCAAATCTGTTAGGAGTCAGATCTATATTGAATTTGCTTTGAAAGCTGCATCAGAAGTCATTAATACTTAAACATTAACATTGGTCTGAAATTGCTAATGTCACGTCCAAGCAGGTAGAAACGGATTTCTAGCCTCTTGCAGTCATGTTGTAGGGGTTAAAAAAAAGTCACAATATTCTAAAAATGTTTAGTTATGTTGAGTTACATAAATAATCCACATCATCCTAAGAAAAGATTGCTTTTTTAACTCAATAAATTCAACACAGCATTTTCCAAATAATCAGCAATTTTCCCTCTTGAGTTGTCTGAAAAAGACTGAATTCAGAGACCATCTAGCAAAATCTTGCTTAGCTGTGGAAATAAGCCTGAGGATGCTCTGCCAAGCATTGCAACAAACCAGCTAAATCATTGACTATAGCCCACAACAGAAAGGCTTCTCAACAGAAGATGATATGCACTGGAAACCTTTCCCTGAGTATCAAAAATAGCACCAGGACAGGGACAAATAGATAAAAGAAAATATTTTCAAGAGCCATACTCTATTCCACAGAAGAATGAGGCCATCACATTATTCACTATCTAATGACATTTTGCAACATGCCACTTGAGTTTTATTTCTGAATATTTAACTTTTTTTGAAATTTTGCTTGAAAATAAAGAAATATGATCTAAAATACTTCTACTACTCTTCAATATGATAATATCAATTAATATGTAAAAAAAATCGACATATATTTAAGTTACGCAACCATTGTTTTTGGAATACAAAAACTGTCACATATTAGAGGTTTTATGTTTCAGATCTGGCATATTTTTTGGATTAATCTAGAATCTAAAGTATAACAATAGAAAAAGTAGGAATCTTTAAATTGCCTTTTTTTGTTCCTCCCAGCAGTCAAATGGTTTCCCATGGGCATCTTTATCCTGTTCCTCTTGCACTGAATAAAAACACTAGATCTGACCGAAAAAAGAGGAAA
>VZTT01035113.1:1003-25694 GCA_013400855.1 Buphagus erythrorhynchus | reverse complement strand
AAATAAAATCCTAAACAGAAAATATCAAGATAACTGCTATTACACTTGCGATGTGCAGCTCCTGTGTATGATCACTATACTTTGAAGGCACTCCCTTTTGCTTTAATTTATTTTGCTTTACTAATCCATGAGTAACAAGCTGTACATTTATGTGTGAGAAATTTTACAGAACCCTATTTCATTTTATGTTAGCATGTATGCCTGTTTTTAGGATATTGCTCATTGTTAATTTTTACCTGCAATATGATTCATCAAAAGTTTAATTAATATTCTTTGCTTGGCTGGAATAATACATTTTATCATTCTTTTTGCTGAATGCACAGAATTCTATCTATGGCGTAACTGTGACATAGAAGTTGTCTATAAGAACTAAAAGATAGTAGGGATATATTGATGATTTACATTAATATTCATTATCATTATAAAAAGCAGCATAAAGGCCATAGGGAGTTGTAGGGTTCATATAATTTCACTCTAATTATTTTAATTTACTGTAATTAAGATAGTAAAAAAATATCCAGTGAACAAAAGCCATAACATCCTTTCTATACCAGAAAAACCACACTCTTGCATTTATAGTATGTTATTAACCCTGTCCTGGGTGAGCAGGACAAAGGCACAAAAGACAATCTGCTATTAAGAAATCACTTCTGCATTTGCACAGGTGTTTAGAGGAATAATTTTTAAAATATATTTGTGTCCCTGCATTTTGTTCTTCTTTAAAGGTCATCATTAACATTACAAGCCATGGTGTCAGAGACTGAATTGTTACGATTAAAAGCTTAAACATTGTTGAGAAGGACTTTTTGCCCATTATGGCAAAACTGTATAAAGAAGCTGCCCAAAGCCCACCCCTCCCTGAATATGCCTCCTGAGGGGAACTTTGGTGAGTTAAGCCACCTAAGGGAACTTGGGGTATGACAAAGGTGACGCTACTGTGCAATTATTCAGGTCTAGAAAGAAGTGAAAAAGACTGAGGGAGAAGAACATATCCAGAAGAAAGTCAAACCCAGCAGCTCTCCTGCAAGTCAGCTCTGGCTGGGTTCAGTGTGGGGAAGCCAAAGTCCACAGCCCCATCTGCTGAGGCCAGGTTTGCACACACTCCCCCCAGCCAAGATGGGGCAAGGAGGAGGTTGTGGTATGTGGCACCACACNNNNAAAATCCCCCAAATCTCACCTCCCACACACAGACTGGCTCAAGTGCAAACACCCCCACACCTCAGGAAGGCCACATCTGTGGGACATTCATACGAGGGGCAGCTGAGGAGGACCCATAATCCATCAAAGACCCCCAAGACTCATTCCTGAGGCCTTGCACCAGGCAACTGCACATGATGTAAAGTGATGTGACAGACACAGAGTTTTTGCAGAGACAGTGTCAAACTTGCCCCACCGAGGGGACGTACCTGGACATTCCCACCTGGCTCAAAAATGTATATTAATCCATTGAACTCTCTGTTTTGTGGAACGCTTGCCACCAAGAAGACCAGATGGAGAGTCTCAAAGGGTTACCGTCNCTGGTCAGAGACAGTGGGACACTCACCCTCCCTCACACAGACTGGCTCAATTGTAAGCACCCCCACACCTCAGGAAGGCCACATCTGTGGGACATTCATACGAGGGGCAGCTGAGGAGGACCCATAATCCATCAAAGACCCCCAAGACTCATTCCTGAGGCCTTGCACCAGGCAACTGCACATGATGCAAAGTGATGTGACAGATACAGAGTTTTTGCAGAGACAGTGTCAAACTTGCCCCACCGAGGGGACGTACCTGGACATTCCCACCTGGCTCAAAAATGTATATTAATCCACTGAACTCTGTTTTGTGGAACCCTTACCACCAAGAAGACCAGATGGAGAGTCTCAAAGGGTTACCGTCAGGATCCATGGAGTGGTGATATTTTCCACTTAATCTGTCTGTCACTCTTTCTCTCCCTCCCTTACCTCTTTCTGTATTTCGTTCTCTTTCTCTCTCTCCCTCTTTCTCTTCCCCCTTCTCTCTCTCGTTCTCACATTTACTGTTAAATAAAATGCATACTATTAACTTTGGCATATGGTCTTGTTTGCACCTTAATTCAGGCATATATCTAAAAATTTTAACAACTGGATCTTAAAAATGAGGCAAAAGTCTGGATGAGATCTCAAGGACGCTAGCTGCATTTACAGTCACAAGCAAGTGACTGTAACCAAGTTGATTCATCATTACTTTCAACTGTGCAATTAGGACACTGCCCTGACCTCCTTTCAGACTCTTAGTAGCCATGAATACACCTGAACATTCATCAACGAGCCAACACCTCTGGTGTATACCCATTTTCTCTTGCAGACTCCACTGTTCTATAGGAAAAACATCTGTGTATCATATTGTCCTGGCTTAGAAACCATAGGACAGGCATTGAGCTATCTTTTATGCACAGGATGCAGCTCAATCTCAGAATGGCTTCTGTGTTTAGTTGGTAACTAATCACTTAAAACAGTGCTAACAGGCTCACAAAGCTGTTGTTGATGCACAGTCAAAAGTTTACCTGTCAAATGGAGAGAGAGGAAGGAAAAACCACTTCTTTTTTCTTTTTTTTTTTCTTCTTTTAAATTCATACAGGACAATGAAGTACCTGGCTCTGATAGAACCGTTTCACATTGAATGACACCATTTTTCAAACTGCAGGATGGGTGCTTGACCTTCCTGCCTCATATCAACAGCCCAGGAGTTACAGTGGAGCTCGGAAAGGTCAGGAATCATCAGTTTCTTGTTTTGAGAGGTGAAGGTGCACATGAGGAATTCAAGGGAGGGGACAGAAAAGGATCATGCCAGGATAACACCTTCATTACTCAAACCTGGATGTTTCAAACCAGCTGCCTGAATTCTTTTGTAAAAAATAGGTCACACATTTCTGAATACCCTTCAATCAGGCCCCTTCTGCTACTGTACAAAATCCTTGGCAATTTGCCCCTGCTCTTGGCTTAAATTATTTCCAGTCCATTTGTCTCAGATGTTACGTAACAGGTATTATGAATTTCTATATGCTTCCAAAGTGCTATATGATCTTTAGTTGAAAACCACTAAATGCAAAATATCATTCAATATAGTAAAGAAACTAGTATGTGAAATAAGGCTGAAAAAAAACGTTTCACAATATAAAACATGATAAGGAAAAAAGAATGTCATTCTCTTGACAGGCCATGATTCCTTTTTAATATATAATCACTGCTTTAGACATAGAGTTCCCTTTTTATGAATGTCAAAGAATGACAGGACAAGAGGAAAATATCTAAAAGAACAGGTCAGAAAGAGCCAGCAATTCAGGGTCTAAGCAGCTGAGTGGCAGGGAAAAAATCCGCTGAATTTACAAAATTTCTCAGCATTTGAGGTCCTTCTGAAAATATAAAGTCTGGCATGTTCCAAGACTTATGACAAATTTTTCCATTCTGTGACCAGGACAGTTTAAGTTTCTAAATATTCACTGTAATCACTGTATGTGTCTACACCTAATACTGCACATAGAGGTGCCTAAGCAAATTTTATACAGTATGTGTGTACCACTGCAAAGCTGATTATATATTGGTAGGAAAGAAATCCAGATTTAGCTGGTTGGGTACTGAGATCAACTGCTACTGCAAGATTTAGGACATGCCCACTGCAAGTAAAAGCCATTCGGCTGAAAGCAATATCAGGGACAGGTTTGTGCTTTGGACAGGTGGATAAATCTCTCTAAATCAAAATTTTTCATGTGTAAAGGGGAGATATTTTCTCCCGTTTTACTTGTCTGTCCTATTTACAACATAAGAACAACCTACATTCAGCACAGTGGGAATCTTTACTTTAAGGGGATCGTGAAGCACTGAAACAACACAAATAAAGGAAAATGATAAAACAGGTTAACTGCGTTTTACAGAAGTTTCCAGCCTCCAAAGAATGTGCATGTGCATTGCAGCCTGGCATGTTTCATGCTGTCAGCATGCACCAAGATGCAACATGCATGCCAGGAGAAGGCACCCACAGAGTTTAAGATGGCCTGGGAACTTCCAGTCCTGCGAGGGTGGCTGGTAGAGATCATCACACGGCACAGCCTTCTAACAGTGAAGCAGGTACCTCATTCAGTACCTTTGTAGACCAAACCCCCAGCAATTATCACATCCAATGGGACCGTGGAAACCTGTTTGACAACACTGAGGCTCGCAAATCTTAGGGCCTGGATCTCTGGTAAATCTGTTTTCCAGTCACCTTCAGGGAAGACAAAACAATTGATAAGAAGCTAAAGTAATAAAAATAAGCATGTTAAGAGTATTTAGATAGATTCATACCTTAATATAATGCATATGCATATCTGAACAGATACACCTTCCTTGAAGCAACAAGTAAATAGTCATTTAAGCCTATGCAACTTTTTAGAAAATCTTCCTACAGACTCCTTCTGCAGATCACTGTAAGCTTATGTGAAATTACAGAAGACGGAATCGACAAAAGGTCTGCAAAACCACAATTTGCTCTTTACAATTTAAATTTCTATTTCCAGAATTTTTATCTCCCATTAAAAACATTTTTTAGAAAGCAAAAAAAAATTGTCTGTAGGTTTTTATTCTCCTTGAAGAAAAATTCATTTCATATGTACACTTTTCCATTCATCAAAAAAGTTATTGAACAGTGTAATGCAAAGGATGGCATATCGAGTTTCTTATTCAAGTGGAATATCTCTTCTACCCATATGCATATGTTTTGGCATCAACTACTTCAAGAGTATTGAACATGTACATTCCCACCCAAATTAGCCTGAAATAATGGCCACTGAGTTTTAAAAATACCTCACATTCCAATTGGAAAAGTCTTGGAGGCTGAGCAGGATGAAGTTCAAATAAAGGGATGTTCAAACTAGCATATAAGGATGTCTTTGATACATACATCCTACATCCAGGCTCAAAGTGACCTAAACACACCTTGTTCCCAACAGCCAGCACACAATAGGTTTGGCATCAGCTGTTGTATAGCTGACCTTTATCCATCCAGCAAGACCAAAACTTTGGCATTATTTTACATATATTGACAAACTTATTCCACTTGTGATCCCTTGCTCAATATGACATGCCTCCTGAATTATTTAAACCTGTCTTCTGGGACACAGATTTTACTTGAATACTATGCAGGTAGAAAAAATATGTCCATGACGTTTGATAGCTATCAGCAAGACAGAAAAAGACTGCAAAAAAGAAGGAAAAAAGTGATATAATGAGAGGTCTGTGTCTTTTCTCTGACACGGTTTATGCCCTGTAATTACAGGAAAATGCTATCTCTCTCTCTGCTATCTCCCCTTTTTAATACCAGGAAGCTCATATTTCACATGTGGAAGAAATGAAAAAGATTTAATTAAATAGCAACATATCTTGGGAGTAAATATACCCCGAGATACTGATGTCTTATCTCTAGTGAGGCCAAATGGACTTTTGGTGGGAGAAATTGTTTGCATACTGTAATCCATCAGACAGTGCTTAGAGGGTTCAGCACCACAGACCTGCTGCATATAACAGCTCATCACAAGATAGCAAACACTACAAAGCATGCTTTGAAGAGTGAATGAGACACAAGAATAAGATGCAGCCTGCTGAGTCTGTGGCAATGCATTTTAATAAGCTGAAGTCAGTCTCTGTGTGATTGTTGAAATGCTTGGGAAAATAAGTCACTTTTTTATTCATTCCAAATTATTCTTCTTCCTGCTTCTTGTATCTACTGAACTTAACGTCTGAGATCTTGGAAAGAGTGGGAGAGACTGCATCATGTTTCACCTAATTTCAGTTTAAAACAGAAAGATTGGCTATTACTATTCTTAAGGAAGCTAGAGTGTATTAAGCTTTTATGCTAGAATTAGAAGTCCCAAATATAGGCTTCTCTTTTTTGTTCTTTGGGACAGAATCTAGTTGTAAGTAATACTTCATGAGGCACTACCTCAAAGCAACTAACCTAAACTTTTATTAATCTCACATACAGATAAGGTTATGAATGGATGTGTTTACAAACATGCATATGCTCAGAGAGGACAAAAAAAACTGATTGCGTGGCACCTTAATAGAAAGTCATTTGTAGTAAATCTGATAATCCGAAAAACACTTCTGACCCTGGTGAGACCACAGTCAGAATCTCCACCTGCCCAAGGAGCCAGGATGATGCTGCTAAACTCTGCATGGAACTCTGTGCAAACTAGTTGAAATATTTGACATACTCCTTTTGAATTTATTAGGTTGCTTTTTTATCTAATTGATATTAGTTTTTTATGCTATTCTTGTGTTTCTTTGAGGTGAGAGCTTTGTTTTCCACAATGAAATGATGTTTTCTTTGTAGTGGAATTTTAAAAAATTATAATAAAATATATTGCTTCAAGTCAAGTAAATGTCAATTAAAAATTATTTATTGAAAATTATTTTCTAAAAACACATTTTTATTAAGAATGGAATATGGAAATATCTGCACATTTCTAAATCCTAAGAGGAAAATATACTGCTTTGATACTAAAGGCTTAACAATGCACTGTCCAATATACATGCTAAATATATTCTCAATTATACTGAATTTTGTTATAATTTGAACCAATTTAAACTTTGATTATGGTAGCAATTGTACAAATACATGACATTTGAAAAGTTATGGCTATCAGGTGAAGTCCCAGGTGACTGGAAAGGGGAAAAATTGTACCCACCTTTAAAAAGGGTAGAAAGGAAGACCCCTGGAACAACTGACCTATGAGCATCACCTCTGTGCCTGGGAAGATCATGGAACAGATCCTGCTGGAAGCTGTGCTAAGGTACATGGAGGACAGGGATGTGATTTGGGACAGCCAGCATGGCTTTACCAAGGGCAAGTTCTGCCTGACCAACTTGCAGGCCTTTTATGATAGAGTGACTCCACCAGTGGATAAGGGAAGGGCAGCAGATGTCATTTACTTTGGCATGGTCCTCCACAACATCCTTCTTTCTAAATTTATGCCTTGGTTTACAACAAAAAACAGGTTAGAAACTCCAAAATTAGTTACTTCCCCTTAGTTTTAACAACTGCCCTTTCACCTGTAAGGAGAGGAGTCATTTCTCATAGGAAAGATGCTTCAAAATCCCTCTGATTGACTTCTTGGCTTCTTCAGGACTCACTCCAGCAGTTCTGTGTCCTTCCTGTGCTGGGACCCCAGTGCTGGATGCAGGGTTCCAGCTGGGGTCTCACCAGAGCAGAGCAGAGGGGCAGAATCTGCTCTCTTGCCCTGCTGGCCACACTGCACTGGAAAACATGTGGAGAGAGGGTCAGATTTTGGGATTGATGTAGAGGAAATATGGAATATACAAATTATTTTTCCTTTTTTGGGTCACCTAGTTTACCTAGGACAATTAATAGGGATGGATTTGCTGAGACTGTCAGGTGGATAAGGAATTGGCTGCACTGTCACATCCAGAAGATAATGGCCAACAGACTGCCAGTTGTGTCCTCACCTGCATCCAAAGCAGTGTGGGCAGCAGGGGAGGGAGGGGATTCTGCCCCTCTGCTCTGCTCTGGTGAGACCCCAGCTGGAACCCTGCATCCAGCTCTGGGGTCCCAGCACAGGAAGGACACAGAACTGCTGGAGTGAGTCCACTAGGGAGGCCACCAAGTCAATCAGAGGATGAAGCACCCCTTCTATGCAAAGTGTGCTCCTCTCAACTGAGAGAATTGGGATTGTTAAGTTTGGAGAAGGGAAGGTTTCAGAGTGACCCAACTGTGGCCTTCCAGTACCTAAAGGGAGCCATCAAGAAAGATGGAGAGAGACTTTTTACAAGGGCGTGCACTGGTAAGACAAGAAGGAACGGCTTCCCACAAAGAGAGTAGGTTTAGATTAGGCATTAGGAAGAAGCTATTTTCTGTGAGGGTGGTGAGGCAGAGGAAAACATTGTCCAGAGAGGCTGTGAATTAAATTATCAATTATATACCAAGGGCAAGATTCTCCAGTTATACAGATATAATTGTTTAATATCCTGAATGCTCTAAGGTTTTTTTTTTTTAGTTGGGCATAAAATACATTTGTAGTCCCTTCAGGGCACCTTTAGCCTTCTGGAACGATGACAGTTGATTTTGCATAAATGAAAACCCAACTGCCAAACTCATTATTGTATTTGGATTGAAGCCTTCTCAGCAAAGCCAGTTTGCTATAGAATATACCAGTCCACAGTCTGTTGCTTCTATTCTCTGCATCTCCTTTCCCCTGTATTTCCACAGAATTTCAGCCCAGCCTCTGACAACTTGACCCTCCACACACCAGCACTGCACCACAGCAAATGAAATCTATGAGGACATGGAAGAGGAAGCTGCAGAGCATCAAAACATAAGACAGAGATAATGCAGAAAAATAATTATTTAGAAAGAGTTCCTTCCCCTTGAGTAAATTTCAAGCTAAGGAAAGGTAGCCCAATATTAAGTTTTCTAAAATTTTGATGACTAGAAATTGGAAATAGGTTAATGAGCTGCACATTTACATTGACTATTTGTGTGGCTCATTTTTTCAACTATGCTGTTGTCTGCTTTCCATGCACCTGACACTACAGTGGCCTTAGATAGCCTTCTCTTCCCATATGTGTGTATATATGTATATGTGTGTGTGTATGTGTGTGTGTATATATATGTATGTATGTATGTATGTATGTATGTATGTATGTATGTATTTCACTGATTTGTGAGTATATGTCCAGAATGTGACTCCTTATGGGCATTTTTTCTGTTTGAACTAGAAGCCTCAGGCTAACATCTTCTGGATGTCAGAAGAATTTAATGCATGCGACTCACTAATCTGTGTCTGCATGAACTTCCTGCAAAATTCTATGATCTAAACTGAAAATATTCAACATGCAAGACTCATTCTTTTCTCCTCTTTTACTTTATGTATCAAATTAATTGCTGAGCCCCAACACAGTATGCGTTGTCGCTATTCCACCTTCATTTGTAATCTTCCTACATTTTGCTGCATGAAAATTAGAGTTAACAGGAAGTGAAGCATTTATTAATAATGGCAAACACTGACATGTGTAGTTATTTGGCCTATGGTTACATAAGCCAGGCCATTTAGTTTGTGAAATGGCCCAAAGTTATAATTATATAGTAATGATCTTCTTTCTGTCCATATACCTCACATTCTAAACCACCTGTTTTGAACTACTGTGCTTACACTGGAATAAACAAGAAATGTATGGTTTTCAATTTAAATTGAATAAGATTAACAGTTTATGCTATCTCTTTTAAAAACACAGATACACACACCTGTGTGTTATGAAGATCCATTCTCAAAAGTTTTCCTTCTTAATTTATAAAAGGTAGAATTTGCATAAGAATAGGTCTGAAGTAATGCTCCACAGAGTGCCAGTGGGAAGGCAGTTATGTTTAGGTAATACCTAGGCCTAACCAGAACTGCTGAGCAGGAGAATATATGTAAAAAAAAGGATTAAAATCACCTTTTGCACCTTTCAGCAAAATTGACTTCATCGCATCATTTTAGATGGATTTTTTAAAAAACTATGCTTAAAGTGGTGGATAGGTTCTGCTGGCTACAATATGGGCTTTAGAAAGATCCAGATTTAAAGAAGCTTTTCACTAAAATACTTAAATAAGTGGTAGTTTTAGTTGTTATAAGAGTAGAATATATTCTTTCCCTTTTTCTGTGGAAAAAAAAAACCACATTTTTTGTTGGTTAATCACATATATCATTTGAGACAGTCCAAAAACTTTCCAATAATTCCATCATTTATTTCTAATTTGAACTTCTAGTCACAAGACTTCATTTTGTTTTTATCTAAGAGATTAGATTCCTCAAGTACTATTAATCTTCTCCCTATAGAGATACTTCTCTATTGATGATACTTATCCAGCCCCCATTATCCAAGAAAGAAAAGAATGTGCTCAAGATCACAAAGATAACTTTGATAAGAAGGCAACTGCCAATTGCTTCTGTGTAAAACCTTGACAAAGTAGTCCAAAGGACCACTCTTCATCTGTGGAGATCACCATTTTGCAACCAAATAAAACTATCTCAAGAGATAAAAATGGGGGAAAAAATCATAAGATTCTTCCTGTATCATGTTTTATGCTGATTTTTCCAAAGGTACAGAGTTAGGCTGGGCCTTATTATGCCTCTCCTGTCCTGGACAGATACACACAGACAGAACCTTTATAGAAAAGATTAATTTCTTAAGGTCTTTTGAATAGGGTAGTATTTACATGATAAAGTGAAGCCCTCAAATCCATGGGCCATTGGCTGTCCAGATGTCGACAGGAGGTTCTATTGCAAGCATCTGTGAGGCATCTTCAGCAGAATTAAACAGGATGTGCCAAATTGTAATTCTGAACCATTTTTATGACTCAGCTCACCTATGGCCCTATGCAATTCCTTCAGCATGCACATGACCATTTATTATTGATCATCTCCAGTTACATGTAGAAAACTATCTTATGGGACCCTGTATGCATAAGCAGGGACAGTTTCTACTGAGCATTTAAAATCTGCATACTCCTTGTTCACAACCTGTTTCCACAGCAGGAACAGCCTGGGGATATCCCTGCTGTGGACTGTCCCAGATATTCCCACTGAGATGACTAATCAATGCATATGAGAAGTGCCTAACAGGGAGCCTGAGCACAGTGGGGCTCCCCCAGGGCAGGGAGTGATTCAGGACTCTAGACAACCTCCTTTACCAAGTTTTCTGTTCCTCTGCTATGTCTATGAAAAACTCCTTTGCCTCTTGTTGGCCTAATTGAACCAGCCCGCTGTGCAAACTACACAGAGAAGAAAGTGAGAACTGACTGCACAGGACAGGGATACGAGCAGAGCCCTGGTACACAGATACACCACAGCTTCAACTGTCAATCAAATTTGAATTTCAGTCTTATATCGTAGTTGTTGCTTCAATAGTACAGACAGTGCCCTACCTGTCAAAATTCTTGTGATTTATTCCAAAAGAGGTTTTTTGCCCCTTACACAAACACTTACCGCAGATTAGCAAATACGTTCTACTTTCACCTTAAGGAAATATCGACAACTGACAGAATTCTTAAGACCAGTATTGCAGTTGGAGCAATATTAATTATATGAGTGTAAAATGAGATATCATCGGCCTGGTTTCTTTCCCTCACTCTGAAATCCATCTGCCTAAAGTATAAAGTTCTCCTCTTTTCTGCTCATCATTGTCAGAATCATCCTCAGATTTCAAGGAAAGCCAACACCAAGAAACTAAGTGAGGATATTATGATAAACAGTATGATGCAAAGCAGGAGTTGAATAACAAGGACCAAAGCAAATGTTTTCTCTATCACTGCAGGAATGGACAAGACAAAAAAAAAAGGACTTCCCAAGACTGCTGGAGAGTTGAAGGGTTATGGGAGGACAATCAGTGAGCCAAGGAAAGCAAAAAGGAGACTATTTCAGCTGAGTGATTGAATAAAATACTGGAAGGGGTTGTATAGGCGATGTGAGTCTGTGACAAACAGTTCAAAAGTGATCTATCTCCCTTTACTTTACGAATTTAAAATACTGTCCAATTCATCTTCTTTTACATGTAACAAAAAGAATTGTGCAGTTCCATGATGTGATGCATCTTGCCTATTTCAGATATTTTTTAGCATGTGATGAATTATCACTGTATATGTCATTCTCCATCAGCAAGACATGTAGTACAGCAGGCATCACTGCTGCAGAGGACTGTGGGCAGCTATCCCATATTTGGCAAGGTAAACTCAATGCTCTGGAGCCAAGAATAGCAACACTTTCCTTCTGAGGGAGACACTATGGAGGAAAAAAATGCTTAGTCCTTTCTATTAAAAATGGATTCTTTGGTAGATTATTTTAATTACAGCAGACTGATCTAATTCCTAATTTGCAGAAGTAGAAATTCAAGCCTAAGAACTTTAATCTTCGGTCACCACAGTACTGTTATAAATAGCCACACATTAAAAATGTGCAGCTCTACCTGTAGGTAATTAAACCATATCTTCTCTTCTGCTGGGTTTCCTTCATACAAGTGAAATCCACTGATTTACTGGGACAGATTTATAGCAGTCAGACCTTTCCATTCTCAGCAAGAGCTTTAGCCAACACCATTGGCAAGCTGTTATTTTAAATAGACAGCTGCTTCTTTCAGTATAACACTTTCATACTAGAATCAAATAGCCTTTGAAGGGAAAACCCATTGTCCTAATTCTAGCAGACTGAATATTTTCACTCTCCTGCTCATGCTGTTGTTCATCACATATACTTTATAGCACAATAATTCTTCAAAAGGTCAATTGTAATTCTTATAAACTGAACTGTATTCCATAACTTATTCATTTGAGAATGGTTTCTTTTCTTATGAAATTCAAACTGATGAGCTAAACAAATTCATGCAATTTTACCATGCAGATGGTACTATCTTTCCAACATCTGTGTCCAAGAAAATGTAGCAGTCTGGGAAGAGATGCAACTGTAGCCATTGGTTTGAAGCTGGTAGTTCTGCTAAAGATCTACATTTAAACCCCTTGTAAGCCTAACGCATGAGGTAATACCCAATAAAGGATCTCTCTGATGTTGTTTTCATGTGAAAGCTTGTGCCATCAAGCTTGATTTGAGCCCTGTGGAGTTTTCTGCTTATTTTTGGTAATATTCAGCTTCTTTAGCTGGTTGAAAGTTTCTCTCACATTCTCTTTGCAGCTAGCACTTACATCCAGCATGCTGTTGTGCAGTATGCTTTACCTGCTGCAGTACAGGGGTATTGAGGAGGCTTGTCATGAAAATGTTGTGCCATCAAATAGGATAGCAGTTGTCTGTTTGTCCTCATTTTCCAGAGCACAACACAGTATAATTTTATCCTGGTAAAGAGTTTCCCAGGTATGGCAACCAACTGCAGCAGTCAAACTTTCCTATTCTTCACAAGACTTCAGCCTTCAGCTGACAAGTCATAGCATTACTCAAAACTTCAGGTTTGCAGTCAACAGAATTAGCTGTTTATTTCTAATTGGGCCACAAGAAGAGTGCTGGCACATTCAAGCCTTTCTAGTAGGAAGGGGGAAAAGGTTGTTCTGAGAGAAAGGAGTAAGACTACATCAATCAACCTTCTGCCAGCAGTCCCACTTTTAAATTGCATCCATCAAGGAGCAATGGTACAACTCTTTTACATCTTTCTTTTGTCATCTCACCTGTGAAATCTTCAAGTGGTCTGTTATCTTTTAGGTGAGAAGGTCACTAGAAGAAAGATAAACAAATATTTATGCAACCTACATCAAGCTACCATATTGTGCTGCCTTGAGTCTTGCTGAACCTGAGCTCCATCTCTTAAAAGGTGGAGAACACAGGTAAAAATGCTGAAATAAGGGGAGGTAGAAAATTATGACCTGTTAAATTGAGAGCAGCTTTTTAGAAGGTTGGAGGCTGTTATGAACATTAAGTCTTTCAGTCTATTAATAAAAAGAAATCCCTTCTCTCAACTAAACTATTTGGATGGCAAAGCACAGAAGAGTGTCAAAAAAAACCGAGGACTCAGTACCAGCAGTAATTCTTCAGTGTCCCTAGTGGAAACTATGCACTACCCTAGTTAATTTTAGATGGATCTGGCACAAAGTAGCTGAAGAACTACCTTTCACCCCACCAATTCTGACACTTTTTTCACTATATTCTCTACTTTTTAAGCACTTTTACAGCAACAAGTCTATCTGTGGATTTAGGTATTGATCTAGGCTCAGTGGTGGTGAGACATCAATTTACTAATCAGTGTCTGCTATGCTTTATATTACTTTTCATTGCTCCCTCTATGCAGCAAAAATAGCTCAATGATTTCAGAAGCAGTACAGCAGGTGATGTTATTCTGTATGGTGGCAGAATGAATTGCTGCCTCCAAGGTGTTTAACAGCAATCATTTTCCCAAGCATTTTATTACGTGCAAGTTTTTCCTTTTCAGCAAGATTTTCAAAGTGGGAATATGTTGAGTACAGAGGAAGGAGGGCCTAGTCAGAACTGCTTGCCAGACCTCTGGGGACAGGAAAGGCTGGGAGATAAAGCTTAGAAAATTCAGACACATCTCTAAATTAGCAAAACATTTTTGGATGGCTGTCCCTCTCTGCTTACCTGGCCTTCAGCTGGCACTCCTCCAGCAGCACTGCAGCACTTCTCTGCAGAGCTGCAGCTGAGGATTACTGCTTTGGGCTTCTACAATAGGGCTGTAGCAGGAAAAAAAGAGAAAGATCAGACCCTATACGGCAGGAAGGGAGAGAAGGAAAGGTCTTGGAATGGCAGAATTTGTCTGAGATTTTGCTGTTCTAAATAGCAGGACAAGCTCTCTGAAGAGTCTGCTGTGATTTTGAGTAAGTAGCTAGTCCCAAGCTTTTCCTCTTTCTTATGCAGGCCAAGCTGTGTGAGTAACTCACATTGAAATTTACTGAATCCCCTCATGAACGTCTCCCAAAAGCAAAGTTATTCTGAATTTACTCTAAAACCCTCTTATTCATCTCCCTCTTCCTCCTTTTCTATAACTTAATTTGAAGCACAAACTCACCAAAATTAGGTGCAGATAGAAAAAGCTGTAGATTTCAAGATCATTTTTCTCAATGTTTTATGAAAATAGAATTAACATGTAAAATTCAAAAATGTAAAAATTAAACACAGATTGTTTTTCTTCTTCATTTTCCTCTTACCTACTGTCATAGAGACCACTCAAAGATTAAAAGCTGTTTCAGTAACTCTAGAGAAGTACACTCCTATGCATAAGTTAAGCACATCAGCCTGTCACCTGGCTTAAATTAACTGGTTTCTATCTCTCCTGAGGGAAGAGAATGAGAAAAAGGAGACAGAGAACAGGGTGGTTAATGCAATCATTTCAGAGGGAAAAGTACTTCTACTGAACAGAAAGGTAGTGATGCTGTGTCTCTTGGTATATGAGAAAAGGACAAACAAAAGTAAAGTCAAACTGTAAATTACCAAGGATAGAAGTTTAGTAGGTGTAGGGTGAATTTGTTTTCCCCTCTAGTAATTCTACTTTCACCATGAGCTGAAGAAGCATGTCAAAACCTAATGTGCACCTGTTAAGGGTTGTCTGCTTCTTTCTCTAAACTGCATAGATTTCCTATGAGAATAGAATGGTTCAAATAATTGCCTTTACCAGCTGTACCTTGAAACATCAGCGTAGCAATGCCCCAGACCCGGGCTATGCTCAGTCATCTGAGATGAGAACAGGAAGGTGGGAATGGCAAAATGAAGAATCTGCTGATGACAGAGTATGAACCTTTGCATATAGAGGTTAACACAAAATTTTCTTCATTCTGAGCACTCAAGGAGCAGACAAGAAAGGAGACCTCCAGCCAACCCTATTCAGATTCAGCAGCTTTGTAAAAACAGCTCAGGAATTTGTTAAGGAATTTTTTTGTTTATGTTGAATATTAATGGCAGAAGATCGTATTCTGGGGAATCACTACCCACATCCAAATATTCACTCACTAGCTAGAATATCTGGAAGAGGAGTCAAACAGACCCCTGATAACTTAACATAGACCTACATGACGAATTCTTAAAAACAGAAATGTAGAGATATATTGACAAATGAAAAAAAAAAAAAGTACAGTGTATCTGTTTAGAGATATACTGAAAACACTGTCCCAATTCAAGATGTATTCAACAATACCAGTACAACTCACTGAGTTCCCCTATCATCTCCAGATAATATTGAAGTACACATCCAGTGCAGGCAGCTCAGGTGCAGCTGTGCTGGAGCTGCAGGTTCAGTTCTGGGTGGGAGCCCGAGGCAGGAGCCCAGGAGCTGCCAACCCTTGGCCCAGGAAAGGGCACAGGGACCCGTGGCACCAGCCTGGGGACCAGACACTGAGACACAGCAGGAGATGATGGCTCAGGAGGAGCAGCAATAGTTTTGCCCTTGGACTGTGAGGGTACAGAAGCCCAGGGGTTCCTTTGTTGGGGGTCCCTCCTTGGAGGCACCAGCTCGAGGTGTTTTCTGTGTTGCTGAACCCTGAATAAATTGCTTTAAGGAATAAGACATCTGAGGATCTTCTAAGGGAAGCCTGGTGCCGAGCTGGTAAGGAAACCTTGTCTGACCATGTGAGAGTGGGCTGTGGGGGGTGCCTTATTCAAAGGAACTTCAGTCTCAGCATTTAAAGTCTCTGGTAGTGGAAGTGTGAGTGACAGAGTGCTCCTGAATAGTCCCAGATGGGGAAGTTTCCTTAACACTGGCACCTGGTAAATGTCCCTTGTATTTAATGAGATCCATTAAATTCCACATTACATGTGACTTAATGTCATTTACCAGGTTGGATATTCCATGCTTCCAAGTTTTAGTTCACATACATTCAACAGATTTAGAGCTACTATCCCAGCAAGCTGGTCATTAAATCAGAGAGGAAACAGCATTTCAGACTGCTGAGGACATTGAAAAATAATTTTCTTATTTGTTTTGGCCTTCAGTAGTACTCTTCCAGCAGATGTTTCCCATCCCTCATGACATGTTAAGCAAACAAAAACTAGATATTTAAACTATACCAGGTAATGAGGGGTGATTATTTGCAGACTGGAGAGTAAGACTGATCTTTCTACCATTTGCATATCAGCTACCTGAAGTACTATTTAATACTTCACATTCAGAAGATCTTTAAAGGTCAGAAGTAACAGAAATGCAGCAAAAGACAATAAGGATTTGTAATGAAGATTTCTGACAAAAACCATCAGCCACACCAGACTTATTACTTTTCATTGCTCTAATACACACACATACACACACACACACCAAAGATAACTCAGCTGTCATTGCTGAACTCAAGAGTAATAAGATTCAGGGGAGGACTCCTGTGTTTAGCATGCTGTTCTATGTCTATGAAACACTCAGAAGCAGCAGGAGTTACCACTGAATTTTTCAAGAAGCATTGAAGTGAGCTTTCTTCTCCCTGTCCTTTTTTTCTAACTCTGAAACCATTGGAACAATATGAGAAAGCTTTCTCCAAAGCATATGCCCTCTTGGATTTTTTCACCATGTGTCTATAATTTCTGCCTTAATAGAGTGTACAAGAAGTGCATCAAGCGCTGTGAATTTCTGAATGAACCAGCTGATCATCTACGGCATTAAAATATGTCTTTTGTACCTCAAACATTTAAACACAAGTCTTCTACAAGGCTGAAGTACACTATTTCCCATAATAAATGTAAGAAGTAGCATGACATGCAAATTTGTGAGGCCATCCGTAAGTTTTTTCCAGAATGCCGGCTGTCAGCCCCATTTAATAACTATTATTGATCTGAACAAGGGAATACAGTGCACCCTCAGTCGATCTGTAGATGACACCAAGTAGGGCAGGAGTCACTGATGTGCTGTAGGCTCTAAATAGGGATCTGAACTAACTAGATTGATCCACTGAAGTCAGTTCTATGATGTTCAAATAGGCAATGTGCCAAGTCCTGTCCTCAGGTCACAACAACCCAGTGCTACAGGCTTGGGGAAAAGTGCCTGCAAATCTGTGGAAAAGGACCTCGGAGTGCCAGTGGACAGCACCTGAATATGAGCCATCTGTGTGCCCAGGTGGCCAAGAAGGCCAGTGGCATCCTGGCCTGTATTAGTAGCAATGTGACCAGCAGGACCAGGGGGTGATTGTCCCCCTGTACTCAACAGTGTGGAGGCCACACACTTTGAATCCTTTGTTTAGTTCTGGACCCCCCCAGTACAAGAAGGACATTGAGGGCCTTGGAGCATGTCCAGAGAAGTGCAACAGACCTGGGAAGGGTCTGGAGCAGAAGACTAATGAGAAGAAGCTGAGGAAGTTGGGGGTGTTTAGCCTGGAATAAATGAGGCTCAGGGCTGAGCTTACCAGTCTCTACAGCTGCCTGAAAGGAGGGTGTAGTCAGGCGAGGATTGGCACCCAGGTTACACATAACAAAACAAGAGGAAATGGCATCAACTTGAGCTAGGGGAGGTTTACATTGGGCATAAGGAAAATTTTTTTCACAAAAAAGTTTGCCTGATGTTCTGGAATATGAAAGTGGATGAGTCATGATCCCTGGAGGTATCTAAAAAACATGTAGATAAGGTGCTTAAGGATACTCTTTGGTGGGGGATTTGGCACAGGTTGATCAATAGTAGAATATGATGACCTAAAGGTCTTTTCCAATGTAACTGATGCTATGACTTTGTGTGTTAATAAGAAAATTAAATATTATTCAGGACTTCCAAAGGTGGAAAAAGCCAGATGGGGTGATAAGTAGCCAATAAACCATATAAATTTTTATTTACTACATTACTATATTTTCTTCAACATCCTCACAAGGGAGGCAAAGGAGCAGGTACCAACCTCTGAATGCTTATGGGTAAGAATTAAGAGGAAAGCCAACAGGGCTGGCATCCTACTGAGGGTCTGTTATCATCCACCCAACCAGGAAGAAGAGGTGGACAACTTACTCTATAAGCAGCTGGAGCATGTTTCAGGATCACCCACCCTTGTCCTTGTAGGTGACTTCAACCTGCCAGACATCTGCTGGGAACGTAATACAGCAGAAAAAAGGCAATCCAGGAAGTTCTTAGAGTGTGTGGAGGACAACTTTTTGTTCCAGCTGATGAGTGAGCCCACCAGGGGAGGGACTATGTTAGACCTGTGGTTTGTAAATAGAGATGGGCTGGTGGGAGATGTGGTGGTTGGAGGCCGCTTGGGGCACAGTGATCATGAAATTATAGAGTTCTTGGTATTTGGTGAAATCAGGAGGAACATCAATAAGACTTTTACTTTGGACTTCTGGAGGAAGTCATCTTTGATGATGGACATCATCTTTAATGATGTCAAACAGCACACAGCAAGATGAGAATACAAAACCAAAGAAAACAGCAGTAAAAGTGACTGTTGAAAAATAAGAGGCAGAGGAAGGAAACAGGCAGAAGTGAAAACTCTCATAATTTTCCAAGTAATTTCTGTGAAGCATTGGGACTTGCATCAAATGCATTCATTCTCCCCCTCAGCTGAAATCTAAGCTCACAGGGGGGCTTATGTGTGAAAAAAAGTATTCTGACTTTCTATCTGGTGAGTTATTGTTGTACTCATGTAGAATCATGTACAAGAATAACTCAGATGAGATCATTTGAAGTTGTCTACAAATCCAACCACAAGTATTGGGCCTTTTGCCTCAAAAGCCTACTGCTAAATTCAGTTCAGATTATACTTGCATGAGGATGATGTATCCCAAGTACTTTCTAGTGTGGGAGAAAATGGTGGCATTATTTACAAAACCAAGATCAAATGTTTGAAAAATAGTGATGCAATAATCAAGATGGACATATTCTAAGTCCAGTAGAGCCAGACACTAGTTTTTAACTTAGCTCATGATATATTTTATATATGCAGAACATTTAGTTTAAAACTAGAACATACTGGTTAAATATAGTTTCAACTAAATTTCAAACAAGGAAATCACGGTGCAAAATAGAAGCTCCATGCAACAGAACAGAGGACATACTCCTGATCCTTCCAGCACAGATGTGATTCCACCCAAACTTTCATGTCTTCACAGTCTGTATCCCCCCAAACAAAAAAGTCTTCCGAATTACACACACAGAGCTGGAGCTTACAAATCTGATTATCTGACAAAGATATCTTGCTCAGCATCAGATTACTGCAAAAAATAAAACAAATATTGTAGTTTCATTCAAAGATCTTGAAAAAGGGTAAAGGAAAGGTCACAGTGGAAGGAATATTTTATTTATCTTTCACTGTAGGATATTTTTTCCCTTTTCTCACTTCTGCCCGATGTTAGCACTCAGATCTACATATAATCACCAGTGGCAAAAAACAAGCCTACTTCTTTCTAGCCTTGGCAAGTCATTAAAACAGATTGGTTTGAAATAACAATAGTATATACCCTTAAATGCTTCCTGAACCTCCTAGGCCAAATCACTTATTGTTGTAATTAAGGCCAAGAATGAAAGTTATAACCCTGCTCGTAGTTGTGTTAGACTGTGGGATGACTGACTCAAATTTAAAAAGGTACTTGAACTATGGTTCAAGCAGTGACTGTAAGGAACATTTATTTTAGCCACCTGCATTTCTTTTCCTATGTTCAGCAATATTTCTTCCAAATTTGAAGCTTTAGCTGTTGTGGCTACAGCTTAGTCTTAGACAGCTGCCTTTGCCACAGCAACCCCCCCATTCCAAATTGGTTCAATTTAGAAGGTGGAAATAAAATAGAAAGTTATCTTTTCCCACTCAGGGCACTGCCTACATGGTGACAAAATATCTCCTGTACCAAAGCAGTTAGAATATTCAATGCACTGTTAAGCACCATTTCTTGAGAGGAATACCATCATCCTTAAAACTCCTGGAATGAATGCAGACTGTTTGTGAAGAGAACAAACTGTTGTTTCACTGTGTCTTTTTTAAAATAGGCAATATTCACTATTTTCATGCACATCACAAAATACCCGAACAAAAAAAGTTCAGAAAACAGGATCATTCACTTTGAGTAATTTGTATTAGCTGTTTTGAATTAAATTAAGCCTATCCAGCCACAATGAATATCTCGGGTTCCTTCTCTCAGTCCCCACAAACACATATATCACAGCCTGGAAGATATTGACCAAAACAGTTTTTTGCCAGAGAGTCTTGGGAAAGTTGTGCTTCTTCTTACTTACAATCCATAAAACAAGAATTACATATTTATCATGTTTGGACACCAATAAAACTTTGTCTCAATACTCTTTGTCAAGGAGCTCTGCCATGGGACTTGGCCTTGTCTGAAAAGCTAATTCAAGCAGTAGTGACTATTTTTTTGTCACTATACCTTCTTAGACACAAATCAGATTAACGTGCATCTGTCTTCTAGCTCTGAGGCAGATCATTCGCCAAATTCTTTTGCCAGAAAGTTTTATAATATCCAGACTGAACCATTCATAAAGCTACTCATTGCACCAGGGACTTCTTCATTAACAGTAGTTATGCAAACCAGCATGCTATGTAAGAGACTGAGACTACCAGGTGTGTAGCCTGCAATGCAGGGATGATACCCCTAATTTCTGGAAACTGATTAACATTCTGCTTCTGGCTTAGAAAGAATAATAGATTTACAGTTACCCTGGCCTTAATTATTATTTTGTCTATTTTCATAATCAAATAATCACATTAGGCCTACAGCAGATATTTCTAGGTTTAGATCTCCCTACATTTCTACAAGTTATTATAGGTCAGTTTCCCTTTTTAATTACCTGTGTCCAATTGCATTATATGATATCACTCATTGTATATAAGAACTAATCAAGATAGATTCCTAAGACAGACAATCATGCTGACCCTTTCATTGTAATAGGCAGCAATTCATAAATGCCTGTATGTGGAAACACAGTCTTCATTAAAATCTGGCACAATTTTGAAAGCCCACATAAGCACTCCTGCACTTACCCAAGTAAACCATGGCTGGTGGCTGGGTTCTTTGGTGCTCCAGAATCACATTCAGGAATTCAGCCTGTGGCACATCTCCAGGTCAGCTTCCAAACACATTTGTCAGCAGCATGACTTATGGGTCTGTGCTGCTTTTGGACCAAGAGTTCAGCATCACTGTGGGCAGCTCTGCACTCTATCCAGTGGAAAGCCTATGCTCTCTCACAAATGGTTCTGATCTGGATTTAGAAAGTATTTTGTCCACCTCTCCATGGAAATTTCCCCTTCTCAGGAAAGGGAGGAGAGAAACTACTTGTACGAAAAATTAAAAAAATAAATGCCTGCATGCAGCTTGTAAAAACTAGCTTTACTTAAATCATCAGGAATCAGCAAATGAGCAAAGATTCAAATAACCTTCTAGAGACCTCAAGTCGGTGGTAGTCTTCGTTGAAAACAGAGTTTAATTTTACAAAATATTACCTGACACAGCTACCCCACTTCTCTGCAGAGCAACATGTGGTGCAAATGCATCTCAGCTTGATGTAAATTAATTTTACAAAAGCAAAAATTCATATCTTTCCATTCTCTTTGAAGATACAGCAGTCAGGAAGAGATATGTAGAAAAAGAGAGGTGTGTAGAAAAGATCATAGGCATGTGTTCCAGATGTGGTTTTGAGCTTTGCTTCTACCTGAGGAAAACAGGGGCAAAAGTGACAAAAAGAATGGAAACAGTGCTATCAATGATAAAAAGTAATAAGAAGCATCTGTAGGCAGAAGTCGCATAAAGTGTTAATAGCAATTTTTTGCCTCCCTCAGGCAATAATGTTACTACACTGAAGTAATGATTCGGCTACTGACTAACTGAAAACTGGATTTTATTTTTTTGATTGGTTGTTTTAGAAATTGGATCTTGGGTTCAGACCTCAAGCTGTATAATCTGCTCAAGAATATCACATTACAAAAGTTAACAGTGAACTTACGGTTTCTGAAGTCAACAGGAAATGTAAATAAGCCATAAAGATCCCTTTTAAGAAAAGCTTTAAGAGGTAGCAAAGTAAATGCAATTATGACAGCCTGTGGGAGAGGATTTCAGTGTTTTTGCAGCAGTAGATGCCATAAATTTTCCATCATGAATGTTCAAAAACACACTTCAGCCAGGTGCCCTTTTGCCTTTTTATATTGTGAAATGTTTTGGTAGATGGAACTACTTGCTCAGATAAACAGAATTTTCCAATTTTTTCCCCCTCTTAGGACACTAAGAACTTGTGTTATCTATTTTAAAAGCAAGATTCATTTTCATTCATTGTTCCAATCAAGGTCATGGATGTAATGCCATATTCTTGACAAACCTTGTTTAAGAGCCTGTGTTTCATTCTATGTGCTCTCATTGAATGTAATCTCATTGTTCAAAAGCCCAGTGTCAACACAACCACAAGAAAAGGCTTTTTCCAGCCTGGTATAAAAGGACAGCACAATTGCTTGTGTAAATGTTTACAGGTTGTTTGCAAGCTATTAATACATAATTTCTAATTTCATTACTTCTAGACAGATTAAATAGATAATCCCAACCAAATGGATAAAAAACTACTTGGCTTAACATGCACTGAGAAATAACCAAGAAAAAGTATATTTCAGCACCTGCTGCCTTATCTTTCTCTCTGATTTATCTGCCTCTGTATACACAGCAGTGGATTACAGCTGGGAACTTTTCACCTCTATCAATCCTACATTCCCAAGGCCTTTCAGATAGGTAGATAGGTAGATAGAATGAAAAATTACTGCAAAATTTTAGAGAGAAGGATTTCTAATACATATTTCCAAGTCATTCTTGAAATCCAAAGTCATACCAGTGCTTCCAGAAACGTTAACCGAAGTTATAACAGAATTATTAGTAAATTTTATTTAGGCTTTTGTATTGCATATCCAAGTTTCAAAGAATTATGTTTAACTGAAAAATGAAACATGAAGAATTTTTTTGAGAGCACAATGAAGGTGAAAATCAAACAATGCTGCTATTAACTTTCTCTGCTATGACATGATAGCTAGTTGTTTGCTGAAAGTATCACCAATGAAACAATCTGCACTGACTGTGTAATTATCATCGTTTATGTCAGTGTAACATTGTGGTGCATCAGATTCGTAAAAACACAGCCTTTTTTTCTGTAGCTTTGTACAAAATTTCCCAAAAACAAAATACTGAAAAACAAACCAGCTGGTGATGGATGGTGGTCTCTTACTCACGCAAGAAGCTGAATTCAATAAATGTCTCTTAAATAGGTTGTCTCATACAGCCATGTTAATTCTCCCCACCACAAAACACTAAAAAAATCACAAGCAGAACATAACTTCCGCCTCTGGGTCTCTCAGTTGATCTGGTTGTTGATGCTGTTTCAAAGTCCAGGGCCTATAACAGGAAAATTTTTTCTCTAGAGTTTTGATATCATGATATCTCTCCCAGACAACCTGTCTGGTTGTTAGCTGAACTCAAGTGCTGTAAAACCACATCTGCAGACATTCAGCACCATAAAAAGCAGCTCTAAACTGCTTAGAGTCTGCTGTGCAGACCTCATGCCTTAGCAGATCTTTAATGATGTCAAACAGCACACAGCAAGATGAGAATACAAAACCAAAGAAAACAGCAGTAAAAGTGACTGTTGAAAAATAAGAAGCAGAGGAAGGGAACAGCCAGAAGTGAATAAAGTTGGGGAAAAAAAAAAAAGCCACTGAGAACTTCACTGTGAGGTTTTAAAATCACACGACAGTGCACTGAGTTGCATTAGAAGGTAGCATTGTTTGGCATCTCCAGGGGTACGAGTCCTTCCTCGTTCTTCACCAATGAGTAATCCTCCACTGGACTCCAGTATGAACTCCCCCTGTTCACCCTGAAATATTGAACTTAAAAAAGATATCCTTAAATTTCCTTTTTCTTTTCTGTATATTTAAATCCTTTTCCATATCATTTACATGAAAAGGCCACAGGTTAGTGGTGGTGTGGTTAATTTTCCACTTGCTTTGCTTCAGAACTAGCTACTGCTTCATTGTCTCTGTTCTTTCTGTTTAATTAAATAATTTTGTTGTCTTGCTTCTTTTTCTTTTTAAGTAGATCTACTTCAAATATTTGGTAAACAAATTCTACAATTAAACAGTTGAGATTTTTTTCATGTAGATAGAATTCATATAATATTCATAATGCATTACCTATTGCTCATGTGTAACACAGCACTGTAATTGAATTATTTTCCAAAATTAACTTTGGTTATGTAGTAGCTGAAATGCAAGATCTAATTTAATATTAGATTAGTGAGACATATCCTCCAGGGATAGA